>CM029019.1:193812712-193957638 GCA_016801055.1 Panax notoginseng | reverse complement strand
GACCGCTGTGACGCCCCCAAAATTAGGTATACATCACCCATCTTGGTCGTCAGATACATAGTACAGAATACAAATACAACTGATTAATACAACTGTCGTGTACAATACGACAAAACATAAACTGTGAGTTTGAATACAAATATTATCTTCTAGAGAGTATTCATACTCAAAAGGAGTCCTCATTACATTTATTAACACACCATTACATAGAATAGTGAGGACTACTAACTAATACTATCATTCGACCATCACTCCGTTCCCCGACTTGCCCAGCTACGTTCTCATTTCCTGAAGAGAACAGTGAAAGAAAGGGTGAGCTCAACTAGCCCAGTAAGAAATATTATGACTAAGATAATGCAGAATAAATTATCATTAGCCTTCAACAATGTTAAACTGATAAAATATAATAGACATCAAGTTTAACTGTAGCGGAACAAGCAATCCATTAAAAGAGTCAAGTAGAAAATAAACTCTACTATCTTTTATGATTTAAAAATTTTTCAACACTGTGATCGCTGAGACTCAGCTTAATAAAATAATCCACATCATCGAATCACCCCTGCACTACGGCCAAGGATATTCGTGTATTCATTAATGGTCATGATCATGCCAACAACTGTCCATCAATGCACTACGGGCCAATGAGGACTTTTACCACATCATTTGTAACATTACGGTCATGATTATACCGAATAATCCCTGGTCATAATCATACCAAGTCCATCTATGCACTACAGGCCACAGATGACTTTCAACATTTTATAAACATGAGGATGATGACAATGATATAAGAATTCAATAAAACAAGTTCAAGAATTAATTTATCCAGGAATTAACAACGTCCAAATTGTCAACATGATACTGCATTGTGGAGTAAAATTCAAGAATGCTTAGAAGAATATTTTCTTGAAAAGATACTGGATGAAACGCAACTATCAAGGATATTCCACAAATTTCATGGAGTATAGAAGTCAAAACTTAACCAACTGAGTACAATAAAGAATGGAATAACAAAAGAAATCACCATGCATGCGATAGACCGCACAGACAGGTTATTCCAACAGAATAATAAATAATGGAACCAGGTCCGGCGTAAACGCACAGACAGGATATTCCGACAGAATAATAAATAATGGAACCAGGTCCGTGTAAAACACACAGACAGGATATTCCAACAGAATAATAATAAAACGGAACCAGGTCCGGTGTAAAACACACAGACAGGATGTTCCAACAGAATAATAAACGGAACCAGGTCCGGTGTAAAACACACAGACAGGATGTTCCAACAGAATAATAGAAGAATGTCACCAAGTATAGGTAGACCGCGTATACTGGTTATTCCAACAGAATATATAACAAATGGAATAACAAAGTTCTCTTCATGAATATAAAAGAATAATATATACCCTACCTTAAAAGAACTGGATATTGGAAAAGTGATGTAGCAGAATACTTTTATCTCTCTCTCTCTTATTCTCTCTATACTTTCTCTCTCTATAGCTTGAATGAATTCGTGAAAAATAATGAAGCCCTAGGCCTCTATTTATAGAAAAACTGAGGGTGGCTCTGGTCTTAACGAAGGGTCAAATGACTCTTGTCTTAACGAAGGGTCAAATGACTCTTGGTAATATTGAAGGGACAACTACTATTGACGAAAGTAATTACTATTGACCAAGGTAAATACTATTGACGAAGTAATTACTATTGACCAAGAAATAATTGACGGTAATACTATTGACGAAGGTAATTACTATTGACAAGGTAATACTATTGACGAAGGTAATTACTATTGACAAGGTAATTACTATTGACGACGGTAATTACTATTACGACGGTAATTTACTATTGACGAAGAGACTCTTAGATGATAACATATGGCCCCCATAAAATAACCAAACTTACCACAACGTCTCATAATATTAACATATTATACAGATGATACTATGACAATAATTTAAGAGATATGATGCAGCAATTACTGTAGCAATAATTGAGTATAGCTGAGTGACTTCTCACGTAAGCATCAATAATCAATACCGTGTGCTACTATGCAACCACGCGTATTACTGTACTTTTACTACCGAGTAGTTCAACAGTTTTAACGATTTTAACGTAACACCTCAGCTGTTATTTTTATAGAAAGATAATTTTGTCGTTTTCTCAATCCGACAATAATTCCGTTGTGGGGTCCACCAATGATTGTGCCGTCGTACGAATATTCCCCGACAAAAAGAATATTCCCCGACCAAACGAATATTTTATAACAACTTGCTTACTTTGCAAAATTTATAAATATTACCCACAACTATAACATTATATCAAATTAACTCCATAATATTCAAAAATGATATTTATAGAAAATTCATCTTTATTTATAAAAGTTGGGGTCTTACAACCTCCCCTTCTTATGAAATTTCGCCCTCGAAATTAGGGTACGTACCTGGTATGTCGAAGAGGTAAGGATACCTTGATTTCATTTCTGATTCTAACTCCCAAGTCATTTCCTCAACATCGTGGTTTCTCCACAAAACTTTAACTTGAGGTATAACCTTGGAGCGTAGAATATGTTCCTTCTTATCCAAGATTTGAACAGGAACTTCTTCATACGTCAAATCCTCCGCTATTTCGTCCGGTTCTAACTCAATAATGTGGTTCGGGTCTTCCACATATTTGCGTAACATGGATATGTGGAAAACGTTATGAACACGAGACATACTTGGCGGTAAAGCGAGTCTATAAGCCACAGTTCCTACTCGATCGAGGATTAAAAATGGACCGATGAATCGAGGATTTAGCTTTCCTCTCTTTTCAAATCTCGTAACTCCTTTCCATGGAGCAACACGTAAGAACACATGATCTCCTACATCAAATTCCACGTCCTTTCGATGAAGATCAGCATAACTCTTTTGTCGATCTTGTGAGGTTTTTATACGTTGTCGGATCGTTTGAATCTTTTCTGTAGTCATACGTACCAACTCCGGTCCCAACAACGTTGCTTCGCCCACCTCATCCCAGCATACTGGAGAACGACATTTTCTTCCATACAATGCTTCGAATGGAGCCATGCCAATACTTGCTTGATAACTGTTGTTGTAGGAAAACTCCACCAATGGTAAGAACTTGTCCCAACTTCCCTTGAAGTCAAAGACACAGAGTCTTAATAGATCTTCAAGAGTTTGAATAGTCCTCTCTGATTGTCCGTCCGTCTGAGGATGATATGCTGAACTAAATCGTAACTCCGTGCCCATAGCTTTTTGTAAACTAACCCAAAATCGTGAAGTGAATCTTGGGTCTCGATCAGAAACTATGGATACTGGCATACCATGCAGTCTTACAATCTCGTTTATGTACATACGAGCAAGACGTTCAAGTGTATAAGTTTCTCGTATCGGTAAGAAATGAGCAGACTTGGTCAATCTATCAACAATGACCCAAATCGCATCAATACCTTGAGAAACCCTAGGAAGACCGGTAACGAAATCCATGGTAATGTGCTCCCACTTCCATTCTGGAATTTCAAGTGGTTGCAATGGACCTTTTGGTACTTGATGCTCCGCTTTGACTCGTTGACAAGTTAGACACCTTGAGATAAACAACGCTATCTCTCTCTTCATATTGCTCCACCAAAATGTATGACGAAGATCATGATACATTTTGGTACTTCCAGGATGGATTGCAAACGGTGTGTTGTGCGCCTCCATCATGATTTCATACTTTAAATCAGGGTTGTTAGGAACACAAAGTCTGGAGTTGACTCGAAGTATTCCTTCTTCATCGATTCTTGCTTCCGGCATAGCACCTTCTTGCACTTTCTTCCTCATACGCATCAGCTCCAGGTCTGTAGCTTGAGCAGCTTTAACTTTATCGATTAAAGTCGGTTCTACTCGTATATTCGCCATCATCACATGGGTCCCTGGAGTCTTTAACTCTATCTCCATCCTTTGCAAGTCACACAAAATGGGTCTTTGTGTTGACAATATTCGCACTCGTACTTGCATATGATCTTCTACTCAATGCGTCAGCTACCACGTTCGCTTTTCCAGGATGGTATTGAATGGTATGATCATAATCTTTCAACAGTTCAAGCCAACGTCGTTGTCGCATGTTGAGTTCCTTTTGAGTGAAGAAATATTTGAGGCTTTTATGATCCGTAAAGATCTCCACTTTCTCCCCATACAAGTAATGCCTCCAAATTTTAAGTGCAAAGACAACAGCTGCCAACTCTAGATCATGAGTAGGATAATTCCTCTCATATTCCTTGAGTTGTCTTGATGCATAGGCTATGACTTTTCCATGTTGCATGAGAACGCATCCCAACCCTTTGCTCGAAGCATCACTGTAGATGACAAATCCCTCCGAGCCAGATGGTATTGTTAGAACAGGTGCTGAAATGAGTCTCCTCTTGAGTTCTTGAAAACTCTGCTCACATTCTTCGCTCCAACCGAACTTTGTATCTTTCCGAGTCAGCTGAGTTAATGGAGTAGCGATTCGAGAAAATCCTTCCACGAATCTCCGATAATAACCAGCTAAACCAAGAAAGCTACGTACCTCGGTCACTGATTTAGGTTGCTCCCAGCTTTGAATAGCTTCAATCTTTGCCGGGTCAACCGATATTCCACGACTTGATACTACGTGCCCAAGGAATGCTACCTCTTCCAGCCAGAACTCGCATTTCTTCAACTTGGCATAAAGTTTGTATTCACGAAGCTTTTGGAGTACCAGCCTCAAGTGTTGCTCATGATCTTCACGGCTTTTGGAATAAACAAGGATGTCATCGATAAAGACGACCACAAAGTGATCCAAATATTCCTTAAATACCCGGTTCATCATATCCATGAAGGCAGCAGGAGCATTAGTCAATCCAAAGACATAACTAAGAATTCATAATGCCCGTACCGAGTTCTGAAAGCCGTCTTTGGAATATCCTCAGTTCTAACCTTCAGCTGATGATATCCAGAACGAAGATCGATCTTTGAAAAGAATTGTGCTCCTTGCAACTGGTCAAACAGGTCATCAATACGTGGCAATGGGTACCTATTTTTGATGGTGACATGATTCAACTCCCGATAATCAATACAAAGTCGCATACTCCCATCTTTCTTCTTCACGAACAGAACAGGAGCACCCCAAGGAGAAGTACTAGGACGAATAAAACCAATGTCTAACAATTCCTGCAGTTGGGTCTTTAACTCCTGAAGTTCAATAGGAGCCATTCGATATGGGGCTTTGGAAATGGGTTTTGTACCGGGTTCAAGGTCGATACAAAATTCAATTTCACGCTCTGGGGGTAGGCCAGGAAGTTCTTCAGGGAATACGTCAGGAATTTATTAACAACAGAAATATCATTCAAAGCTGACGTATTTTTGTTTAGATCTGTGACATGAGCTAAGAAAGCTTGACATCCGTTTTTCAATAAACGAATAGCTTTATGGCTTGAGATGACAGCGATTGATTTTAATGGTTTGGTTGCTTGAATTCGCATAATAGGTCGATTAGGAATATGAAAGCTAACAACCTTACGAAAACAATCAATTTTTGCATAATGAGTAGTTAACCAATCAATCCCTAGAATCACGTCAAATGCAAGTATTTTTAATGAAATCAGATCGATAGGTAATGTGTGGGTACCAACTTGAACCAAACAAGACTTATAAACAGTGGAGGTAATGAAGGTTTCTCCCAACGGAGTTTCCACAGATAAGTCAAAGTCTAATTTCTCCGGAATCAAATTTAATCGATGAGCGCAAGTAGGAGAAATAAAAGAATGGGTTGAACCGGTATCAAATAAAGTATAAACTTCTTTAGAGTTTATGATAAGCTTACCCGTGATGACCTCATTCGGGTTCCTTGCTCTCTGGGAGTTCACAACAAACGCTCTCCCTTGCACAACCGGTTTTGACTTTTCTGGGACGGCTTTTGGTGCCTCCATCCTAGCTGAATTTGTCTTCGGTAAACGACAAAATCGGGCTAAATGACCTTCTCTTCCACAATTATAACATGCTTTGGACGGCATCGCGCAGTTTGGACTGATGTGCCCCTCCCCTCCGCATTTGAAACATATGATAGGTGGTCGTTCTCCTTCCTTAACGACAGGTGCTGGTGCTGACGTCTTTCCATCATTGTTGAATCTCCTCTTCTTGAAATGTCCATTCTTATTGTTTTGGCCCTGATTACCACCGAAGTGGTTACCATTTCTGGCCTGTTGATTCCCTCCACGCTTGTTGTCACCGCTTCGATGACTGCTCTCACTGGTATTATCATTTTGCCGGCTGCTCTCTTTTGGTTGCGTTGTCTCGTTATCGCGCTCCACCAACTGAGCCCTATTTACAACATCTGAATACAAACACAGTTTATGAGAAACAAGATGTTGACGTATCTCCGGCTTCAAACCTCTTAAAAACATCCGCGTCATTCTTTCTTCATTATCCACCAGGTGGGACGCAAACCGGGATAACTCCGCAAATTTTGCCTCGTACTGCGACACGGTCATATTATTCTGCTCCAATTTGATGAACTCCACCTCCTTCATGTGACGAATACTCTCGGGAAAGTATTTGTCGTTAAACAGATCTTGGAACTTCTCCCAAGACATCTTCAGTGCGGCAGGTTGAGTACGCTTTATCGATTCCCACCAGTAATCTGCCTCTCCTCGCAACATAAAGGCGGCAAAGGGAACCTTTTGCTCCTCGGAGCAACCCAAGACATCAAATATCTTGGTGATCTGCTTTATCCATGTTTCAGCTACAAGTGGTTTGGGTTCTCCCTTAAACTCCGGTGGTCCCAGCTCCTTAAACTGTTTAGCGGTGACCGCCTGAGAGTTTCCAGTATTTCCACCTACGTTGTGGACAGGAGCCGCTTTCACCTGTTGTTGCATGAATTGCATAAAGCCTCTGAACATTTGATCATTCATCATTTGGTCAGTGTTGTTGTTTGCATGAGGATTGACACCTTCCTGATGCACATTATCCTGATTATTGATATGTGGTGAATCAACAGTCGTCTGTGCTCCATTGCTATTCTCAACATTCTCAGATGCCATTTTCAGATACTGCCACAAAATAAAAATTAATTGATATGTCATATATTATCCTTATATTATGACCGACCAATTAAATACCATGCAAATAAACTTAGGTATGTCATACTAGCGAAGGAATTCCCCGTCTCTCCCCTCCTAGTTCTATTCTCACATCTTAGCCAGGGATCATATCCCTAAGCTCTGATACCAACTGTGACGCCCCCAAAATTAGGTATACATCACCCATCTTGGGTCGTCAGATACATAGTACAGAATACAAATACAACTTATTAATACAACTGTCGTGTACAATACGACAAAACATAAACTGTGAGTTTGAATACAAATATTATCTTCTAGAGAGTATTCATACTCAAAAGGAGTCCTCATTACATTTATTAACACACCATTACATAGAATAGTGAGGACTACTAACTAATACTATCATTCGGACCATCACTCCGTTCCCCGACTTGTCCCAGCTACGTTCTCATTTCCTGAAGAGAACAGTGAAAGAAAGGGTGAGCTCAACTAGCCCAGTAAGAAATATTATGACTAAGATAATGCAGAATAAATTATCATTAGCCTTCAACAATGTTAAACTGATAAAATATAATAGACATCAAGTTTAACTGTAGCGGAACAAGCAATCCATTAAAAGAGTCAAGTAGAAAATAAACTCTACTATCTTTTATGATTTAAAAAGTTTTTCAACACTGTGATCGCTGAGACTCAGCTTAATAAAATAATCCACATCATCGAATCACCCCTGCACTACGGCCAAGGATATTCGTGTATTCATTAATGGTCATGATCATGCCAACAACTGTCCATCAATGCACTACGGGCCAATGAGGACTTTTACCACATCATTTGTAACATTACGGTCATGATTATACCGAATAATCCCTGGTCATAATCATACCAAGTCCATCTATGCACTACAGGCCACAGATGACTTTCAACATTTTATAAACATGAGGATGATGACAATGATATAAGAATTCAATAAAACAAGTTCAAGAATTAATTTATCCAGGAATTAACAACGTCCAAATTGTCAACATGATACTGCATTGTGGAGTAAAATTCAAGAATGCTTAGAAGAATATTTTCTTGAAAAGATACTGGATGAAACGCAACTATCAAGGATATTCCACAAATTTCATGGAGTATAGAAGTCAAAACTTAACCAACTGAGTACAATAAAGAATGGAATAACAAAAGAAATCACCATGCATGCGATAGACCGCACAGACAGGTTATTCCAATAGAATAATAAATAATGGAACCAGGTCCGGCGTAAACGCACAGACAGGATATTCCGACAGAATAATAAATAATGGAACCAGGTCCGGTGTAAAACACACAGACAGGATATTCCAACAGAATAATAATAAAACGGAACCAGGTCCGGTGTAAAACACACAGACAGGATGTTCCAACAGAATAATAAACGGAACCAGGTCCGGTGTAAAACACACAGACAGGATGTTCCAACAGAATAATAGAAGAATGTCACCAAGTATAGGGTAGACCGCGTATACTGGTTATTCCAACAGAATAATAACAAATGGAATAACAGAAGTTCTCTTCATGAATATAAAAGAAATAATATTCCCTACCTTAAAAGAACTGGATATTGGAAAAGTGATGTAGCAGAATACTTTTATTCTCTCTCTCTTATTCTCTCTATACTTTCTCTCTCTATAGCTTGAATGAATTCGTGAAAAATAATGAAGCCCTAGGCCTCTATTTATAGAAAAACTGAGGGTGGCTCTTGGTCTTAACGAAGGGTCAAATGACTCTTGGTCTTAACGAAGGGTCAAATGACTCTTGGTAATATTGAAGGGACAACTACTATTGACGAAAGTAATTACTATTGACCAAGGTAAATACTATTGACGAAGGTAATTACTATTGACCAAGGTAAATACTATTGACCAAGGTAAATACTATTGACGAAGGTAATTACTATTGACCAAGGTAAATACTATTGACGAAGGTAATTACTATTGACAAGGTAAATACTATTGACGACGGTAATTACTATTGACGACGGTAATTACTATTGACGAAGAGACTCTTAGATGATGACATATGGCCCCCCATAAAATAACCAAACTTACCACAACGTCTCAATAATATAACATATTATACAGATGATACTATGACAATAATTTAAGAGATATGATGCAGCAATTACTGTAGCAATAATTGAGTATAGCTGAGTGACTTCTCACGTAAGCATCAATAATCAATACCGTGTGCTACTATGCAACCACGCGTATTACTGTACTTTTACTACCGAGTAGTTCAACAGTTTTAACGATTTTAACGGTAACACCTCAGCCGTTATTTTTATAGAAAGATAATTTGTCGTTTTCTCAATCCGACAATAATTCCGTTGTGGGGTCCACCAATGATTGTGCCGTCGTACGAATATTCCCCGACAAAAAGAATATTCCCCGACCAAACGAATATTTTATAACAACTTGCTTACTTTGCAAAATTTATAAATATTACCCACAACTATAACATTATATCAAATTAACTCCATAATATTCAAAAATGATATTTATAGAAAATTCATCTTTATTTATAAAAGTTGGGGTCTTACAACCTCCCCTTCTTATGAAATTTCGCCCTCGAAATTAGGGTACGTACCTGGTATGTCGAAGAGGTAAGGATACCTTGATTTCATTTCTGATTCTAACTCCCAAGTCATTTCCTCAACATCGTGGTTTCTCCACAAAACTTTAACTTGAGGTATAACCTTGGAGCGTAGAATATGTTCCTTCTTATCCAAGATTTGAACAGGAACTTCTTCATACGTCAAATCCTCCGCTATTTCGTCCGGTTCTAACTCAATAATGTGGTTCGGGTCTTCCACATATTTGCGTAACATGGATATGTGGAAAACGTTATGAACACGAGACATACTTGGCGGTAAAGCGAGTCTATAAGCCACAGTTCCTACTCGATCGAGGATTAAAAATGGACCGATGAATCGAGGATTTAGCTTTCCTCTCTTTCCAAATCTCGTAACTCCTTTCCATGGAGCAACACGTAAGAACACATGATCTCCTACATCAAATTCCACGTCCTTTCGATGAAGATCAGCATAACTCTTTTGTCGATCTTGTGAGGTTTTTATACGTTGTCGGATCGTTTGAATCTTTTCTGTAGTCATACGTACCAACTCCGGTCCCAACAACGTTGCTTCGCCCACCTCATCCCAGCATACTGGAGAACGACATTTTCTTCCATACAATGCTTCGAATGGAGCCATGCCAATACTTGCTTGATAACTGTTGTTGTAGGAAAACTCCACCAATGGTAAGAACTTGTCCCAACTTCCCTTGAAGTCAAAGACACAGAGTCTTAATAGATCTTCAAGAGTTTGAATAGTCCTCTCTGATTGTCCGTCCGTCTGAGGATGATATGCTGAACTAAATCGTAACTCCGTGCCCATAGCTTTTTGTAAACTAACCCAAAATCGTGAAGTGAATCTTGGGTCTCGATCAGAAACTATGGATACTGGCATACCATGCAGTCTTACAATCTCGTTTATGTACATACGAGCAAGACGTTCAAGTGTATAAGTTTCTCGTATCGGTAAGAAATGAGCAGACTTGGTCAATCTATCAACAATGACCCAAATCGCATCAATACCTTGAGAAACCCTAGGAAGACCGGTAACGAAATCCATGGTAATGTGCTCCCACTTCCATTCTGGAATTTCAAGTGGTTGCAATGGACCTTTTGGTACTTGATGCTCCGCTTTGACTCGTTGACAAGTTAGACACCTTGAGATAAACAACGCTATCTCTCTCTTCATATTGCTCCACCAAAATGTATGACGAAGATCATGATACATTTTGGTACTTCCAGGATGGATTGCAAACGGTGTGTTGTGCGCCTCCATCATGATTTCATACTTTAAATCAGGGTTGTTAGGAACACAAAGTCTGGAGTTGACTCGAAGTATTCCTTCTTCATCGATTCTTGCTTCCGGCATAGCACCTTCTTGCACTTTCTTCTTCATACGCATCAGCTCCAGGTCTGTAGCTTGAGCAGCTTTAACTTTATCGATTAAAGTCGGTTCTACTCGTATATTCGCCATCATCACATGGGTCCCTGGAGTCTTTAACTCTATCTCCATCCTTTGCAAGTCACACAAAATGGGCCTTTGTGTTGACAATATTGCACTCGTACTTGCATATGATCTTCTACTCAATGCGTCAGCTACCACGTTCGCTTTTCCAGGATGGTATTGAATGGTATGATCATAATCTTTCAACAGTTCAAGCCAACGTCGTTGTCGCATGTTGAGTTCCTTTTGAGTGAAGAAATATTTGAGGCTTTTATGATCCGTAAAGATCTCCACTTTCTCCCCATACAAGTAATGCCTCCAAATTTTAAGTGCAAAGACAACAGCTGCCAACTCTAGATCATGAGTAGGATAATTCCTCTCATATTCCTTGAGTTGTCTTGATGCATAGGCTATGACTTTTCCATGTTGCATGAGAACGCATCCCAACCCTTTGCTCGAAGCATCACTGTAGATGACAAATCCCTCCGAGCCAGATGGTATTGTTAGAACAGGTGCTGAAATGAGTCTCCTCTTGAGTTCTTGAAAACTCTGCTCACATTCTTCGCTCCAACCGAACTTTGTATCTTTCCGAGTCAGCTGAGTTAATGGAGTAGCGATTCGAGAAAATCCTTCCACGAATCTCCGATAATAACCAGCTAAACCAAGAAAGCTACGTACTTCGGTCACTGATTTAGGTTGCTCCCAGCTTTGAATAGCTTCAATCTTTGCCGGGTCAACCGATATTCCACGACTTGATACTACGTGCCCAAGGAATGCTACCTCTTCCAGCCAGAACTCGCATTTCTTCAACTTGGCATAAAGTTTGTATTCACGAAGCTTTTGGAGTACCAGCCTCAAGTGTTGCTCATGATCTTCACGGCTTTTGGAATAAACAAGGATGTCATCGATAAAGACGACCACAAAGTGATCCAAATATTCCTTGAATACCCTGTTCATCATATCCATGAAGGCAGCAGGAGCATTAGTCAATCCAAAAGACATAACTAAGAATTCATAATGCCCGTACCGAGTTCTGAAAGCCGTCTTTGGAATATCCTCAGTTCTAACCTTCAGCTGATGATATCCAGAACGAAGATCGATCTTTGAAAAGAATTGTGCTCCTTGCAACTGGTCAAACAGGTCATCAATACGTGGCAATGGGTACCTATTTTTGATGGTGACATGATTCAACTCCCGATAATCAATACAAAGTCGCATACTCCCATCTTTCTTCTTCACGAACAGAACAGGAGCACCCCAAGGAGAAGTACTAGGACGAATAAAACCAATGTCTAACAATTCCTGCAGTTGGGTCTTTAACTCCTGAAGTTCAATAGGAGCCATTCGATATGGGGCTTTGGAAATGGGTTTTGTACCGGGTTCAAGATCGATACAAAATTCAATTTCACGCTCTGGGGGTAGGCCAGGAAGTTCTTCAGGGAATACGTCAGGGAATTTATTAACAACAGAAATATCATTCAAAGCTGACGTATTTTTGTTTAGATCTGTGACATGAGCTAAGAAAGCTTGACATCCGTTTTTCAATAAACGAATAGCTTTATGGCTTGAGATGACAGCGATTGATTTTAATGGTTTGGTTGCTTGAATTCGCATAATAGGTCGATTAGGAATATGAAAGCTAACAACCTTACGAAAACAATCAATTTTTGCATAATGAGTAGTTAACCAATCAATCCCTAGAATCACGTCAAATGCAAGTATTTTTAATGAAATCAGATCGATAGGTAATGTGTGGGTACCAACTTGAACCAAACAAGACTTATAAACAGTGGAGGTAATGAAGGTTTCTCCCAACGGAGTTTCCACAGATAAGTCAAAGTCTAATTTCTCCGGAATCAAATTTAATCGATGAGCGCAAGTAGGAGAAATAAAAGAATGGGTTGAACCGGTATCAAATAAAGTATAAACTTCTTTAGAGTTTATGATAAGCTTACCCGTGATGACCTCATTCGGGTTCCTTGCTCTCTGGGAGTTCACAACAAACGCTCTCCCTTGCACAACCGGTTTTGACTTTTCTGGGACGGCTTTTGGTGCCTCCATCCTAGCTGAATTTGTCTTCGGTAAACGACAAAATCGGGCTAAATGACCTTCTCTTCCACAATTATAACATGCTTTGGACGGCATCGCGCAGTTTGGACTGATGTGCCCCTCCCCTCCGCATTTGAAACATATGATAGGTGGTCGTTCTCCTTCCTTAACGACAGGTGCTGGTGCTGACGTCTTTCCATCATTGTTGAATCTCCTCTTCTTGAAATGTCCATTCTTATTGTTTTGGCCCTGATTACCACCGAAGTGGTTACCATTTCTGGCCTGTTGATTCCCTCCACGCTTGTTGTCACCGCTTCGATGACTGCTCTCACTGGTATTATCATTTTGCCGGCTGCTCTCTTTTGGTTGCGTTGTCTCGTTATCGCGCTCCACCAACTGAGCCCTATTTACAACATCTGAATACAAACACAGTTTATGAGAAACAAGATGTTGACGTATCTCCGGCTTCAAACCTCTTAAAAACATCCGCGTCATTCTTTCTTCATTATCCACCAGGTGGGACGCAAACCGGGATAACTCCGCAAATTTTGCCTCGTACTGCGACACGGTCATATTATTCTGCTCCAATTTGATGAACTCCACCTCCTTCATGTGACGAATACTCTCGGGAAAGTATTTGTCGTTAAACAGCTCTTGGAACTTCTCCCAAGACATCTTCAGTGCGGCAGGTTGAGTACGCTTTATCGATTCCCACCAGTAATCTGCCTCTCCTCGCAACATAAAGGCGGCAAAGGGAACCTTTTGCTCCTCGGAGCAACCCAAGACATCAAATATCTTGGTGATCTGCTTTATCCATGTTTCAGCTACAAGTGGTTTGGGTTCTCCCTTAAACTCCGGTGGTCCCAGCTCCTTAAACTGTTTAGCGGTGACCGCCTGAGAGTTTCCAGTATTTCCACCTACGTTGTGGACAGGAGCCGCTTTCACCTGTTGTTGCATGAATTGCATAAAGCCTCTGAACATTTGATCATTCATCATTTGGTCAGTGTTGTTGTTTGCATGAGGATTGACACCTTCCTGATGCACATTATCCTGATTATTGATATGTGGTGAATCAACAGTCGTCTGTGCTCCATTGCTATTCTCAACATTCTCAGATGCCATTTTCAGATACTGCCACAAAATAAAAATTAATTGATATGTCATATATTATCCTTATATTATGACCGACCAATTAAATACCATGCAAATAAACTTAGGTATGCCATACTAGCGAAGGAATTCCCCGTCTCTCCCCTCCTAGTTCTATTCTCACATCTTAGCCAGGGATCATATCCCTAAGCTCTGATACCAACTGTGACGCCCCCAAAATTAGGTATACATCACCCATCTTGGGTCGTCAGATACATAGTACAGAATACAAATACAACTGATTAATACAACTGTCGTGTACAATACGACAAAACATAAACTGTGAGTTTGAATACAAATATTATCTTCTAGAGAGTATTCATACTCAAAAGGAGTCCTCATTACATTTATTAACACACCATTACATAGAATAGTGAGGACTACTAACTAATACTATCATTCGGACCATCACTCCGTACCCCGACTTGTCCCAGCTACGTTCTCATTTCCTGAAGAGAACAGTGAAAGAAAGGGTGAGCTCAACTAGCCCAGTAAGAAATATTATGACTAAGATAATGCAGAATAAATTATCGTTAGCCTTCAACAATGTTAAACTGATAAAATATAATAGACATCAAGTTTAACTGTAGTGGAACAAGCAATCCATTAAAAGAGTCAAGTAGAAAATAAACTCTACTATCTTTTATGATTTAAAAAGTTTTTCAACACTGCAATCGCTGAGACTCAGCTTAATAAAATAATCCACATCATCGAATCACCCCTGCACTACGGCCAAGGATATTTGTATATTCATTAATGGTCATGATCATGCCAACAACTGTCCATCAATGCACTACGGGCCAATGAGGACTTTTACCACATCATTTGTAACATTACGGTCATGATTATACCGAATAATCCCTGGTCATAATCATACCAAGTCCATCTATGCACTACAGGCCACAGATGACTTTCAACATTTTATAAACATGAGGATGATGACAATGATATAAGAATTCAATAAAACAAGTTCAAGAATTAATTTATCCAGGAATTAACAACGTCCAAATTGTCAACATGATACTGCATTGTGGAGTAAAATTCAAGAATGCTTAGAAGAATATTTTCTTGAAAAGATACTGGATGAAACGCAACTATCAAGGATATTCCACAAATTTCATGGAGTATAGAAGTCAAAACTTAACCAACTGAGTACAATAAAGAATGGAATAACAAAAGAAATCACCATGCATGCGATAGACCGCACAGACAGGTTATTCCAATAGAATAATAAATAATGGAACCAGGTCCGGCGTAAACGCACAGACAGGATATTCCGACAGAATAATAAATAATGGAACCAGGTCCGGTGTAAAACACACAGACAGGATATTCCAACAGAATAATAATAAAACGGAACCAGGTCCGGTGTAAAACACACAGACAGGATGTTCCAACAGAATAATAAACGAAACCAGGTCCGGTGTAAAACACACAGACAGGATGTTCCAACAGAATAATAGAAGAATGTCACCAAGTATAGGGTAGACCGCGTATACTGGTTATTCCAACAGAATAATAACAAATGGAATAACAGAAGTTCTCTTCATGAATATAAAAGAATAATATCCCTTACCTTAAAAGAACTGGATATTGGAAAAGTGATGTAGCAGAATACTTTTATTCTCTCTCTCTTATTCTCTCTATACTTTCTCTCTCTATAGCTTGAATGAATTCGTGAAAAATAATGAAGCCCTAGGCCTCTATTTATAGAAAAACTGAGGGTGGCTCTTGGTCTTAACGAAGGGTCAAATGACTCTTGGTCTTAACGAAGGGTCAAATGACTCTTGGTAATATTGAAGGGACAACTACTATTGACGAAAGTAATTACTATTGACCAAGGTAAATACTATTGACGAAGGTAATACTATTGACCAAGGTAAATACTATTGACCAAGGTAAATACTATTGACGAAGGTAATTACTATTGACCAAGGTAAATACTATTGACGAAGGTAATTACTATTGACAAGGTAAATACTATTGACGACGGTAATTACTATTGACGACGGTAATTACTATTGACGAAGAGACTCTTAGATGATACATATGGCCCCCCATAAAATAACCAAACTTACCACAACGTCTCAATAATATAACATATTATACAGATGATACTATGACAATAATTTAAGAGATATGATGCAGCAATTACTGTAGCAATAATTGAGTATAGCTGAGTGACTTCTCACGTAAGCATCAATAATCAATACCGTGTGCTACTATGCAACCACGCGTATTACTGTACTTTTACTACCAAGTAGTTCAACAGTTTTAACGATTTTAACGTAACACCTCAGCTGTTATTTTTATAGAAAGATAATTTTGTCGTTTTCTCAATCCGACAATAATTCCGTTGTGGGGTCCACCAATGATTGTGCCGTCGTACGAATATTCCCCGACAAAAAGAATATTCCCCGACCAAACGAATATTTTATAACAACTTGCTTACTTTGCAAAATTTATAAATATTACCCACAACTATAACATTATATCAAATTAACTTCATAATATTCAAAAATGATATTTATAGAAAATTCATCTTTATTTATAAAAATTGGGGTCTTACACCGCGTATACAGGTTATTCCAACAGAATAATAAGAAATGGAATAACAACAGTTCTCTTCATGAATAAGAAAGAATAACACCCCTTACCGTTTTAAAGAAGAGCTGAAGTAAGGAAGTAGTTAAGTAGCAGAATACTCTTCTTCTCTCTCTCTATAGTTTCTCTCTCTAGAGTTCAGTGAATTCGTAAGAAATAATGAAGGAACGAGCTGCTATTTATAGAAAAATAGAATGCATAGTAACTAATCCATGAACGGTCCAGATTGATTACTTTAATCTGACGGTCCATATTTAAAGAAAAATCTTTTAAATAAAATATAATATATTCTATTTATAGAATAACTTTAATAAAGTATTCTGTTTTATATAAAAAGATGTTTCTGTTTTATTACGTTAATAATACAAATAAAACAAAACGTCATTATCGCTAAATAATTCATATTATTAACTGACAATAATTGAATCAACTGAGTGACTTCTCACATAAGCATTAATAATCAATACCGTGTACTACTATGCAACCACACGTATTACTGTACTTTTACTACCGAGTAGTTCAACAGTAACAATGGTAAAACTTCCGCCGTTATTTTTAATAAAATATTTTTGTCGTTTTCTCAATCCGACAATAATTTCGTTGTGGGGTCCACCAATGATTGTGTCGTTGTACGAATATTTCCTGTTAAAACGAATATTCTCCGACCAATCGAATATTATATAACAACTTGCGTACTTTGTAAAATTTATAAATATTACCCACAACTATAACATTATATCAAATTAACTCCATAATATTCAAAAATAATATTTATAGAAAATTCATCTTTATTTATAAAAGTTGGGGTCTTACATTGCAGGTTAAGTCTGCTTCGGCGTGCTAACATTTTCCTATAAATAGAGGGCTAAGTTAGAATTGAAAATCACGCCAGAATTCATAAGTTTTCTCTCTTTCTCTCTCTATATTATTGAGTGTATTTTGTGAGTATTTAGATACTTTGTGAGTTTCTATTCATCAGTGCAAGTTTTTTTCAGCCTTATACCGATCAGAAGTACTGCTCTTTTGAGGTAAGGGATAGTAAGGGATTTTAAGGGTTGTTATGTTTTTCAGTTTTATAATTTTTCTGACCTTCAAAAATTCTGGAAAAATTTAAAATGATATTTTGATGAGTTTTGTTGATTGTGTCCAAGAATGGTGATTTTTGGATGTATAGATTAAGAGTTATGAATTTTATGAGAAAAGACTATTTTAAAAGTAACCGCTTATAACCCCTTGTGGTTAACTCCAAAATTAATAAAATTTTTATTGGGAGTACATGTATATGATAGGAGTATACTCTGTGAATTTCAGAATTTTTAGATAAAAGTACAATTTTTGATAAATTTATAAATATTCGACTGTTTTGGCCATATGAAAAATAGTAAATGACTTTTAAAAATTCTGAGAAAAATATATGTTCACTATGGGACTATATTATGCTAAATTCCAAAAAAGAAATATTTTTGGAACTGATTTGGTATTTTTCATGAAAATGGTCTAGTTATGAGTAAATGAATTAAATATGTTTTGTGAAGAAAGAAAATTAGAAAATAGGATTTTATGGCTTGAGAATCCTATATGAGGTATATGCAGATTTTTGATGAGGGTTTTTGGTTATTGGTGATGAAATCTTATGAGTTTGGCATTTTAGGATGATTAAATGCATTATTTAGTAAAGTGTAAGCAATTAAAATAAATTGTTTATAAGCTTAAAAAATATTATTCTTTCAATATCATTATACTGAAATATTGGTATGTATTTTATTGTGAAATTTCTATCTTCTTGTGTCGAGTTACTATTCACGAGTTACTATTCACGAAAAAATTGGTTTCTTTTTCTAACCAAATTATAGTTGATTTACGAATATTACTCTTGAGATTAAAACTAGATGTTAATCATATTATTTTTATTATTATATATAACATTTTTATAACCCTAATGATGATATTTCTCTTTGACTTGAGTGTAAAGATGGGTAGATTTTTGGTATGATCATGACTATGGGTTCTCTTTGGTCAGTAGTGCAAAGTTAAATTGTTGATTGGTATGATCATGACCATTGAATTTATAAGTGAATATCTTTAGCTTAAGTGCAAAGGTGAATTGATCAACATGGTTATAATTATTGTTTATATAAATTCTGAAATGATTATATATTTCTTTGAGATATTAATATATTTGGCCTGTAATGCAAATATGAACTGTTGATGAATATATTTGGTCGTAGTGCAAATATGAACTGTTGAGGAATATCTTTGGTCTGTAGTGCAAAGATAAAATATTGATGAATATCTTTGGCCTGTAGTGCAAAGATAAATTGTTGATGAATATCTTTGGCCCGTAGTGCAAAGATGACATGTTATTGAATATCTTTGGCCAGTAGTGCAAAGATGAACAGATGTTGAGATAAACATGACTAACTGGCGATACAAATGAATATCTTTGGTCGTAGTGCAAAGATGAAGTTATTAGTATGATTATGAACAGGAAATGTGATTTGGTGTAACCATGATCTTTGATGTTTCAGGTAAAGATAGGTGATAAAAATTATCTTCGTCCTGGATGAGAAGAGGAATTTAAAACTATAGTTATGATTATGAGTTATTCATATGATTGTGGACAAGAATTGTTGATTGATGTTACAGGGATAAAACATTGTTGGTGGATTTTTAACATGGAGAAGATAATAGACTTTATAGTCTATTTGACTCTTCTAATGGATTGCTCGTTCCGCTGCAACTATGGTTGAAATTTTTATCATCTACCATATGTTCTAAATCTCTAATTTAATTCTGTTGAAGGCTATTGATAATGTATTTATCTTTAGTCATGATATTCTTTACTGGGCTAGTTATGCTCACCCTTCTGTTTCACAATTCCTTTCAGGTAATAAGAGTGTAGCTGGGTCGAGCGGGGGTAACAGGGAAATAGAACGGTGGTCATCATTTAGTAGATATATTTGGTGAATCATCTAGGGTGAAGCGAACCCAACGTTGGAAGGGTGTTTTTCCACTATCATACAAGATGTCTAATGACATACAATCTCGTGTCATCATAAGACAGGATTGTGCTCATCCACTTGCTGAGTATATTTACGAGCACTACCTATATAATCTTGGTGTTTGTTTGAAGTATAATTCTCAATTAGAGACAGTGGAGATAATGATAAGTCAAGAGAAGACTCACCATTGGGAAGAATATGATAGTAATCTTTTCGTTTTTCTTTAGGGTATATTGGGTCAATCAAGGATAATTCTGTGGCCATATGATATCTATCATAACCTAGAAGCATGGCCTCCCATGTACGAAGGTTTTCTTGAGCACTTCCCAAATATTTTAATTTCTAAAACAGTTTTTGACTATACCTTTATGTAAGGTGTCACTGTGAGGTGCTTTCCACAGTTGGGACATATGTCACATTTGGTATATACTTTTATCTAAACTCACAGTATATGTGTTGTTGTATTTTGTACGACAATTGTTGTAATAAAGTTGTAGTTATTTTCTGTACCATGTATTTGACGACTCAGAATGGGTTGGATGGAATGGACCTATTTTGGGGTTGTTACAGTAGAGTCCAATCCAATGCTCAACCTGAAGCTGTCCAACAAAAGGATCAAACTATCTTGGAGCAGGAACTACTGAAGAGCTCTGATGAATTAAGTAGGAAGATATCTCTACTGACTGAAGAATCACAGAAGCTGACAGCAGAAGGAGATATTTCATTCCAGAATAAGCTTCAAGCCACTATGGCAGATGTATCTCTCAAACTCCAAGGGAGAGACAACATCTATCAGAAGGCCATACAAGATCAAAAGGCAGAAGCTCTACGAGCTCAGAAAGCAAATGAAGAGCAGATCCAAGCCCTCTCTGACAAGATTGACGACCTGAAGCAGTCTTTCTCAGTGCAACTTGAGCTAGGCCAGCAGGAACTCAAGTTTGAAGTTGCCAACTCCTCCTACCTGATGAAGCAGCTTATGTCCAACATGGAGCAGCTCTCTCAAATGATTGATGACAAAAAGGGGGAGAAAAAGAGGCATAGAAAGAAGAGGAGCAAGAGGCACTCAAAGAAGAGCAGAGGGATAAGAATGAAGAAGTCAAAGAAGAAGACAACAGCTACAGAAAGAGTATCATCATCTGAGGGGGAGCCAAAAGATGATGATCACATGATCGCAGAGTCTGAGGGGGAGCAAGAAGAAGATAGCAGATGCAGAAAGAGTATCATCATCTGAGGGGGAGCCAAAAGATGATGATCACATGATCGCAGAGTCTGAGGGGGAGCAAGAACAAGAAGAAGAAACAGATGAGTAGCTGATCAACAGACATCCTGGAAACATACATGGAGCCAAAGAGGTACATCTCTAACCAGTTAGGTATGTTCTGGATCCAGGATGTAGAATGTCTTAATATATAAATTGCCATATCAATATAAATGACATTCATGATTAACTGTTTTAGAAATATAGCTGCTCACTGTATATAAGATTCATTCATAACATGCATATGCACTTATCATTTTTGTCATAATCAAATAGGGGGAGATTGTCAGGAATAAGCATGTGAATGCTATTCTTATTTATATATGATTTGATTATGATATATATACATATGAATGAATAATATGCAAGTTTGCTTGCATTAAGAAAAGCTGTAAAGTCCTTTGATAGATAATAGAAATATGTGTACAAGGACTTAGAATGAATTGAACAAATATGTTATGTTGATCCTTAAAAAGAAATGATGTACAAGGACTATAAAAATAGAAAGATCAAGCTTGTTAGGTTGATCTAATGATGTAATAGATAGGCTTGTCTGATCGTCGAGCACTGCACCAGAAGTCGTAGTCTGCCAGGAGAGTCAAGGTTAACTCGAGAGCTATCGAGGCAGAATATGAGTATGCAAGATAGTAGATCTCGGAGTTCGTAGACTTCCAGGGGAAACGAAGAAGGATCGTAGTGTATCGAGTAGAGCTTCTATAATATCCCGAGTGTTTTTGATAGCGATCCTTAGAAAAGAAAATGAATGGGTTAAAAGATATATAATACTCATATTATAATTGAGTTCAAGTGAAAGTTATGAAATGAAACCAGAATTTGTTAAAGTAAGGAATGTAGTATGAAATATAAAATCTATATTTAGATAAAATGATGAAAGATTTCTCTGAGTTATGTGTTTAAATTGTGTCTGCGATTCTGGGGACAGAATCTTTGTAAGGGGGGAGAATGTAACGGGTCGAATTTATTGAGTCGTGATTCTGGGGACAGAATCATTTTAAGAGGGAAAAGATGTGACAACCGAAATTTTGTAATTAATTTTAATATTTATTTGAATTAAATAAATATTTTTGGTGATTTAATTATTAGATTAAATAATTAATTGATGCAATTGTGGTAGATTAATTTAATTATATGTGTTACATTTATTAAATTAATGTGGAAAATTTTATTATTCGAAGTATGTCATTATGTGAGCTTATTGTATTAAAAGAAATATTTAATAAGCATAGTATTATTTTAATTAATTTAATTATTAATTAGAGAGTTAATAATTTGACATTATTTATTAATGAGAAATTTAATTATGTGACTATGTGAATTTATGAAAAATTATTATATGTTATTTAAATTAAATTAAATATTGGATTTATTTTATAAGGGTGTGACATGATTTAAAACTATAGTATAAAAGGTTAATTAAAATAATTAGAAGAATTATTCATGTTGCTAGCCAAACAAGGCTTTAAAGGGAGTTATAGCAGTTAACCCATGATGGGTAACTGATCTCCACTCACGTACGCATTCTTCTTTATTAATCAGTCTTATTGAGAAGACGTATTTTTTTTATGAGTTAACTAAGAGAGAATTCAGAGAGAATTTCAGTGAAATAAAGAGAAGCTGTGTGAATTATATGGTATTTTAGAAGTACGTGAAAGTCAGAGAAATTGTTTTAAGGGAGTTAAATCAAAGAACGAGTTTAGTTAAAGTGTAATCTACGTACGAGACAAGTATCCTAACCCTACTTGTTATCATTATTCAAGTTTGTAAATTACTTCAAGCAATTCTTGTCATTATTAAATCAAGTTTGATTTGTTATATTAAAGATTAACTATCTTTTCAAAGTATTAATCTGTTATACAATACTTGTTCTACTGTATATCTCTTGAGATTGTTATTCAATTTAAATACCATTTATTGTGAACCTTTTTAGACTAACGAACCCTTATTGATTCGACTAGTTCATAGTTGATGAACGTTCTAAATTCCCGAACCCTTATTGATTTATCCAAACCAAACTTCCTTTGGTGCGGACTCTAATGTCAAACTAAGATGAACAACCTTGTATAGGGAATTACTTATACGTTAGTGTAAGACCCCGAATTTTATGAAATAAAAGTATTCAATTTTTCTTATAATTACTATTCAGTAAATGGTTAAATTGATAAAAGTTAAAGTTAAGGGTGATATATGAAATTTTTTTCAAAATACGCAAGTGGTTATAAAATATTCATTGTTGTCGGGGAATATTCGTTTGGTCATGGAATATTCTTTCTGTCGGGGAATATTCGTACGACGGCGCAGCCTTGTGTGGGCCCCATAATGGAAAGCAATTGGATGAAGAAAACGACAAGTATAAGTTATTTATAAATAACGGCGTAGTTGTTACCGTTAATACTGTTGGAATAACCGGTGGTTAAAATACAGTAGCACACAGTATTGCACCAATTATTGATTCTAACGTAAGAAGGCACTACTCAATAATTGTTACAGTAGTTACTGTTTAATATTTTATTTTATTGATTCAATAATTGCTGCGTTGATATTTTATATTATTGTTGTTTCAATAATTGTTGCTGCACAATATTTTCTATTATCAGATCAATAATTCATATTATTTGAATAATATTATTAGATAGGATTATTGGTAATGTCTAGAAAGTTCTGTCTAAGAAGAGGTTTGGTCATCTAATTGTGCGCCAGTAAGGAGAAATCCTTATTGGAAAGTCCCCTCTTTCCTGGGAAGGACCTGGTTGTCATAATTGTGATTCTGTAATATTATTTGTGAATAATTAATTATTAATTTATATGATAAGAATATATTTAATTTATGTGGATATAATTGATGGATATATTTATTTTATGTGAAGGAATTAATGTTGAGGTATTTTTGTCGGAATGGAGGTATTAAAAATTAAATCACTGTTCTTAAGATATATTGCGTGAGTTATAATTTTTAATCTGACAGTTAGATCGTTGTGATTTTTGGATATGTTATACATATATAAGTTGAGTATATGTCCACAAATTTTGAACCGTTAAAAATGAACGAATGATTTGTTATGAATTTTAAGAGGTGACTGATTCAGAAATTAGGTTTATAAATGATTTTGGTAGAAAATTCTAGAAATGGGTGGGCCCCACTTTTGGTTGTTGGGGAAGATGACTAATTTTTGGTGGGTGGAATAGTAGCAGGTAAAGCCATCAGGTAGCAGGTCAAGTCTGTTTCGGCGTGCTAACATTTTTCTATAAATAGAGGGCTAAGTTAGAATTGAAAAACACACCAGAATTCATAAGTTATCTCTCTTTTTCTCTCTAGATTATCGAGTGTATTTTGTGAGTATTTAGATACTTAGTGAGTTGCTATTCATCAGTGCAAGTTTCCTTCAACGTCATATCCGATATCCAGTCAAAAATACTGCTCTTTTGAGGTAAGGGATAGTACGGGATATTAAGGGATGCTATATTCTTCATAACGATGTTATTCTTTCAATTTTATTATACTGAAATAATGAGTACGAATTTTATTGTGGAATTTCTACCTTTTTGAGTCGGGGTTACTATTCACGTATACGACATTATTCACGTATACAACACTATTCAAGCATATGACACTATTTACATGACATTATTTACATATACGGTACTATGTACGAATACGGAGTACTATTCACAAGTTACTATTTACGAGTTACTATTCATGAGTTACTATTCATGAGTTACTATTCACGAGTACTATTCACGATAAAAATTGGTTTCTTTTTCTACCCAAATTATAGTTGATTTATGAATATTACTCTGGAGATTAAAACTATATATTGATTATATTATTTTTATTATCATATATAATATTTTTATAACCCTAATGATGATATTCTCTTTCACTTGAGTGTAAAGATGGGTAGATTATTAGTATGATCATGACTAGGGTTCTTTTTGGCCAGTAGTGAAAAAGTTGAATTGTGACTGGTATGATCATGACCATTGAATTTATAATTGAATATCTTTAGCTTAAGTGCAAAGGTGAATTGATCAACATGGTTATAATTATTGTTTATATAAGTTCTGAAATGATTATATATTTTTTTGAGATATGAATATATTTGGCCTATAGTGCAAATATGAACTGTTGAGGAATATCTTCGGCCTGTAGTGCAAAGATGAATTATTGATGAATATATTTGGCCCGTAGTGCAAAGATAAATTATTGATGAATATCTTTGGCTCGTAATGCAAAGATGACTTGTTGTTGAATATCTTTGGCCTGTAGTGCAAAGATAAGTTGTTGATGAATATCTTTAGCTCATAATGCAAAGATGACCTGTTGTTGAATATCTTTGGTCTGAGTGTAAAGATGACTTGTTGATGAATATTTTTGGGCCGTAGTGCAAAGATAAATTTATTAGTATGATTATGAACATGAACCGTGATTTGGTATAACCATGATGTTTGGTGTTTCAGGTGATGAAAATTATCTTTGTCCTGGATGAGAAAAGGAATTTAGAACTACAATTACGATTATGAGTTATACACGTGATTGTGGAAAAGAATTGTTGATTGATGTTACAGGGATAAAACATTGTTGGTGGACTTTTAACGTGGAGAAGATAATAGACTTTATAGTTTATTTGACTCTTCTAATGGATTGCTCGTTCTGCTGCAACTATGGTTAAAAAGTTTTATCATCTACCATATGTTCTAAATCTCTGATTTATTACTGTTGAAGGCTATTGATAATTTATTTATCTTTAGTCATGATATTCTTTACTGGGCTAGTTGTGCTCACCCTTCTGTTTCATAATTCCTTTCAGGTAATAAGAGTGTAACTGGGTCGAGCGGGGGAATAGAATGGTGGTCATCATTTAGTAGTTATATTTGGTGAATCAAATAGGGTAAGACGAACCCAACGTTGGAAGGGTGTTTTGTCACTATCATACAAGATGTCTAACGACATACAACCTCGTGTCATCATAAGACAGGGTTGTGCACATCCACTTGCTGAGTATATCTATGAGCACTACCTATATAATCTTGGTGTTTGTTTGAAGTATAATTCTCAATTAGAGACAGTGGAGATAATGATATGTCAAGAGAAGACTCACCATTGGAAAGAATATGATAGTAATCTTCTCGTTTTTCTTTGGAGTCTATTGGGTCAACCAAGGATAATTCTGTGGCCATATGATATCTATCATAACCTAGATGCATGGCCTCCCATGTACGGAGGTTTCCTTGAGCACTTCCCAAAGATTCTAATTTCTAAAATAATTTTTGACTATACTTTTATGTAAGGTATTACTGTGAGGTGCTGTCCACGGTTGGGACATGAGTCACATTTGGTATATATTTGTATCCAAACTCACAGCATATGTGTTGTTGTATTTTGCACGACAATTGTTGTAATAAAGTTTTAGTTATTTTTTGTACCATGTATTTGGCGACTTAGAATAGGTTGGATGGAATGGACCTATTTTGGGATTGTCACAGTTAGCGTTAAGATATTGTGCACAGTATGGTACTAAGGGCTGATCCCCCTAAGTACGAGAAGAAGAGTCCATAGTTTTATTACTGTTAAATGTTTCAAGTATAAACTTAGGACATAGTTCAAGGTCTTATGACGCTCAGAATATTTTTGATTCTTGATAATCATTTTTGGTTCAAAAGTTGAGCTTTATTTCAGAAGTCCTTGATTCACTCGCATGTTATTATATATATTGTTATTTCATTGTTATACTTGTGGGCAATCGTGCTCACTCTTGCGTAATAATAACATTGCAGTTAAGAACGAAAGAACCGACGAGCCTTCTTCTAGCAAAGGCAAGGGCAAAGCTATTAAGTGATGAAGACGTGTTATTAAATTTTAAGAATGTCATTGTTAAGACTCGATGTTGTTTAAGACTTATTATTTATTTATGTTTCTGCACAGATATTTAAGGTTAGTATGACCTGAGATTGTATTTATTATTCAGATGTTGTAACCCCCATAAGGGGAGGAATTATTTCTATATATTGCATGGTTTGCATTTATTATGGGTAGATAGATATATAATTTTGATTAGTGAACACCAAATCATGTGGAAATTGAAGTACCAGATTTGGGGGTGTCACAGCTTCCTCGAGATCGTAGTGTGCTGAGGAAGTCATGTTCAGAATCGCAGAGACAGCCTGCCTACGAGTAGACCGATCATCTGCCGAAGCCAAGATAGAAACGTAGACTACACTCAGAGTCGTAGAGTCTACTGATGTCGAAGCCAAGTCAAGGATCGTAGATCACACTCTGAGTTCGTAGAGTCCATTGATTACATGCAGAGATCGTAGTCGAGCAAGATTAGATGAAGACAACAAGCACAAGGTAGAAACCGTAGAGTGTCATGATCTAATCTCAGGATCGTAGTGTCTGCACAGCCGAAGCTGAATCGTAGAGTGCAGAACTACGACCTCAACAGAAGTGCTCATAATGCCAAGGCAGAATCGTAGAGCATATACGGTTCTCAACAAATGAGCACTACCAGAATATCCAAAGGAATGAAGCCTCTGGTTAGCACTATAAAGATGCATTCCACCTTAAGGGAACTAGAGAGCACTCAACGAATGGCATGCAGGCTAGCAGAAGATCTAAGCACCAACCCAATCAGCATCAATATTGAGTTGTAAGGCCATTTGTGATGAAGTCTTCCACGAGGAGATCCAAAGAAGACTTCAGAAGCTGACAAAGGAAAGTCAACAAATGCAGTAGCTATCAAGTGAACAAAAGACAACGATCTTGGAAGCAACCAAGATCGTAGTGTTTGCCAAACAAAGAAGGAACTGATGGAAGGTGAATCGAGATACTGGTCAGCCTCTGAAGAGCAAGGCTAAAGTGATTAAGTGCAGGGTCAGTTCATTGATGATAAGTGAATGGGAGATCACAAGGAGAAAGCAAGCTGGATGCGCCACAAATCTGAAGTGTCTTGATATTCAGAGGGGGACCAGAGCAAAGAATTAGGCCATCAGTCTCTGAGAACAGTCGAAGCAAACAGAAGTATTGAAGCACTATACAATACAAGGAAGAGGTGTTCAACATTGAAGAATCCAATCAACACTCTTCAAGATCGTAGTGTTAACTCTATCAGTCAATGAGCAACACTCAACAAGACACTACGATCAGGTCCTCGAAGACATGCATCAGAATCGTAGATTTCGAACACCCGAAGACTGAAGCATTGGCAACGGTTCAATCTGAAGGGTATTCGGACAAATGCTTATTGAGAGCATCGATGCAAAAGGACAACCTCTAATTGAGAAATTAGAAGGAGATAATGAAGTATTCAACCTGCCCAAGACATTAAAGTGACAACTCTGACGGGTAGGTGAAACAGTAAACTGCAATGTCAGATAAAGTATGACATGTCACATCAGCAGTCTACCTCTGTCAACTCGAGATTTGTGAAGATATTTGAATAGCCTTCAACGGCTACTTTCCAACGAAAAGATTGGGAAAGAGTATAAATCTAGAAGAGCTTAAAGATCGAAGGTTGCTGGAGTTGCCGAGTTTGGAGAGAAGGTGGACTGATCTAAACCATGTGAAATAGGGAGTCCGAAGGCTCACTCTACGATCCACCAAGAACACTCAGACTCATGCAAAGGACGAAGTAGAAATAAGAGTTCAACTATGTAGAAGTGAGAGTTCTACTACAAGAAGAGTGTTCTGAACTGCCGAGAGAAAGAAGTGCATCATGTCATCTTGATATCCATCATGGGAAGATTCTAAGTACAATAGAGAAGAGCCTACAGTCATCTTAGCAAGTCCATCATGAGAAGGCATCAAGTAGCAAGAAGGGAGATCACAAATGCCCTCTTGGTGTCAAGCATGATAAAACTTCTAAGTACCTAATAGAAGAGCTTATAGTCATCTTAGAAGCCTATCATGTGCAGCCATCAAGTACCAAGGAGAAGGATCTTCAAGGCAGTTCATAAAGGGGTCATACGAAGTGGTTGAGTAACCAAAGAAATTGAGCATCATGCAACACTCAGCTGCACTTCAAGTGTGAGACCCCGAATTTTATGAAATAAAAGTATTCAATTTTTCTATTTTGGTAAATAATTAAATTGATAAAAGGTTAAAGTTAAAGGTGATATGTGAAATTTTTTTAAAGTAGACAAATTGTCATAAAATACCCGGTTACTATTCACTCTAGTATTGTTCACTCGAGTTTTTGGGGCACTTTTTGTGTCAGAGTACTATTCATGAGTTACTATTCACGAGTTACTATTTACGAGTTACTATTCATGAGTTACTATTCACGAGTTACTATTTACAGGGAATATTCGATTAGTCGGGGAATATTTGTACGACGGTACAATCATTGGTGGACCCCACAACAGAATTATTGTCGGATTGAGAAAACGACAAAAATATTTTATTAAAAATAACGGCGGAAGTTTTACCGTTGATACTGTTGAACTACTCGGTAGTAAAAGTACAGTAATACGTGTGGTTGCATAGTAGCATACGGTATTAATTATTAATACTTATGTGAGAAGTCACTCAGTTTGATTCAATTATTGTCAATTAATAATATGAATTATTTAGCGATAATGAAGTTTTGTTTTACTCCTATTATTAATGTAATAAAACAGAAACATCTTTTTATATAAAACAGAATAATTTATTAAAGTTGCTTGTTTTATTAGGCAATAATTAGAATATATTATATTTTATTTAAAATATTTTGTTTTAAATATGGACCGTCAGATTAAAGTAAATCAATCTGGACCGTCCATGGATTAGTTACTATGCATTCCATTTTCCTATAAATAGAAGCTCATTCCTTTATTATTTTCTTACGAATTCATTGAACTCTAGAGAGAGAAACTATAGAGAGAAAGAAGAAGAGTATTCTGCCACTTAACTACTTCTTTATTTCAGTTCTTCTTTAAAACGGTAAGGGGTGTTATTCTTTCTTATTCATGAAGAGAACTTCTGTTATTCCATTCTTTATTATTCTGTTGGAATAACCTGTATATGTGGTTTACCCTATACTTGGTGGAATGACCTGTATATGCGGTTTACCCAATACTTGGTGATCTTCTTCTGTTATTCCATTCTTTATTATTATGTTGGAATAACCTGTTTATGCGAAGTACCGCATACTTGGTGAAACTTTTTCATTATTCCGTTCTTTACGATTCTGTCAGAATATCCTGTCGGTGTGAATTTCACCTGACCTGGTTCCATCATTTATTATTTCGCATTTATTATTCTGTCGGAATATCCTGTCGGTGTGAATTTCACCTGACCTGGTTCCATATTTATTATTCCGCATTTATTATTCTGTTGGGAATAACCTGTCTATGTGGATTGCCACATGCATGGTGAATGATCCTTTATATTCATTCCTTATTAATTTGTGGAAATGATCTGTATACGTGGATTACCGCATGACTGGTAAAAATCCATTTGTAGTTTCATATATTCTTTATTATACTCATTTGGTTAAAGTTTTGATTTCTATACTCCATAAAATTAGTGAAATATCCTTGATATTTGCGCTTCATCCAGTATCTTTTCATGGAAATATTCTTCTGAGCATTCTTGACTGTTACATTACAAAGAAGTATCATGTTGACAATTTGGATATTATTAGTTCCTGGATAAACTAATTCTTGAACTTGTTTAATTGAATTCATATAACATTGTCATCATCCTCATGTTTATTTTATGTTGAAAGTCATCTTTGGCTTACGTGCATAGATGGACTTATTATGATTATGACTAGGGATCATTCGGTATAATCATGAACTGTGGTGTTATAAGTAGTGTGGTAAAAGTCCTCAGTGGCCTGTAATGCATTGATAGACAGTTTTTGGTATGATTATGACCTGGAATTTTTCGGTATAGTCATGGCCATTGATGATTTAATGAATATCTTTGGCCCGTAATACAGGGATGATTAGAAGATGTGGTTTATTTATTAAGCTGAGTCTCAGTGATAAAAATTGATGAAAACATTTTTAAATCATAGAAGATAGTAGGTTTTATTCTCTACTTGACTCTTCTAATGGATTGCTTATTCCGTTACAGTTAAACTTGATGTCTATTGTATTTTATCAGTTTAACATTGTTGAAGACTATTGATAATTTATTCTTCATTAACTTAGTCATAATATTTCTTACTGGGCTAGTTGAGCTCACCCTTTCTTTCAATGTTCTCTTCAGGAAATGAGAATATAGCTGGGACGAGTCAGGGAAAGGAGTGATGGTCCAGAAGATAGCATTAGTAGTCCTCACTATTCTGTTAAATAGTGCGACAATAAATGTAATGAGGACTCCTTGAGTATGGATATTGTCTAGATGACAATATTCCTATTAGAACTCTCAGTTTATGTATTATCGTATGTTACACGACATTTGTATAATTAAGTTTGTATTTGTATTTTGTACCATGTATTTGGCGACTCAAGATGGGTGATGAATACCTAATTTTGGGGGCGTCACAGTTGGTATCAAAGCTTAGAGATATGATCCTTGGCTGAGATGTGAGATATGAACTAGGAAGGGAGAGACGGGAAATTCCTTCGCTAGTATGACCTACCTAAGTTTATTTGGTATTTAATTGGTCGGTCAGAGTATAGGGATAAAATGTGATATGTTAATTAACCCTTGTTTTGTGTTAGTGTTTGAGAATGACATCTGAAAATGCTGAGATAACCAATGAAGCATGTAAGACCCCAACTTATTAATGAATAAAATCAAATTTTCTCTAAATATTATTGTGAATAATAAGGGGTTAATTTGATATAATACTTTGGTTATGGGTGAAATGTGCAAATTTTGCAAAATAAGCAAGTGGTTATAAAATATTCATTTTGTCGGGGAATATTCGTTTGGTCGTGGAATATTCTTGCTGTCGGGGAATATTCGTACGACGGCGCAGCCTTGTGTGGGCCCCATAACGGAAAGCGATTGGATGAAGAAAACGACAAGTATAAGTTGTTTATAAATAACGGCGTAGTTGTTACCGTTAATACTGTTGGAATACCCGGTGGTTAAAATACAGTAGCACACGGTATTGCACCAATTATTGATTCTTACGTAAGAAGGCACTACTCAATAATTGTTACAGTAGTTATTGTTCAATATTTTATTTTATTGATTCAATAATTGTTGCGTTGATATTTTATATTATTGTTGTTTTAATAATTATTGATGCACAGTATTTTCCATTATCAGATCAATAATTCATATTATTTGAATAATATTATTAGATAACATTATTGGCAATGTCTAGAAAGTTCTGTCTAAGGAGAGGTTTGGTCATCTAATTGCGCGCCAGTAAGGAGAAATCCTTATTGGAAAGCCCCCTCTTTCTTGGGAACGGCCTGGTTGTCGTAAATGTGATTCTGTAATATTATTTATGAATAATTAATTATTGATTCATATGATAAGGAAATATTTATTTTATGTGGATATAAATGAGGGATATATTTTTGTGGTTAAAAATGAAGGAGTTAATGTTGAGGTTTTTATCAGTATTTTTGTCGGAATGGAGGTATTAAAAATCAGGGTTTTTGAGATATTTTGCGGGGGTTATAATTTTTAATTCGACCGTTGGATCGTGGTAATTTTTGGAAATGTTATACATATATAAGTTGAGTATATGTCCACAAATTTTGAACCGTTAAAAATGAATGTATGATTTATTATGAATTTTACGAGATGACTGGTTCAGAAATTGTTGAATTTTCGGAGTTTATCATTTTGATAGAAAATTTTAGAATTGGTGGGCCCCACTCTTAGTTGGTGAAGAAATGTGCTGAGATTTTTATTCAAATGTGGTGGGTGGAAATTGTAGCAGGTAAAGCCATCAGGTTGCAGGTCAAGCCTACTAAAATTTTCCTATAAATAGAGGGCTAAGTTAGAATTGAAAATCACATCAGAAACAAGTTTTCTCTCTTTCTCTCTCTAGATTATTGAGTGTATTTGGTGAGTATTTAGATACTTTGAGAGTTTCTATTCATTAGAACAAGTTTCTTTCAGCCTTATACCGGTATTCCGACAAGAAGTACTGATATTTTGAGATAAGGGATATTATTTTCTTCTTAATGATATTATTTTCTTCAATATCATTATGCCGAAATATTGATTTGAGTTTTTATCAAATTTGGAACTTTTTGTGTCGGAGTTACTATTCACGTATACGACACTATTCACGTATACGGTACTATTCACGAATACGACACTATTCACCGAAAAATAAAAATTTTCCCTTTTTGTCCAAGATGTCTATTGTGGTTACTATCTTTGATTGTATCCATGTTTTGATCTTTATTTTTGAATTCTGCTTCACAATTGATTATTATGAAGTATTATTGATCTTGGATAAACTGTTATACGAATTCCTAATATTTGTCCTTCTGTCTCACTGGATTCGTTCTCTTTAAGATATTTTTCATCATCCTCAGTCCTAAATGATGATATTACTGAATATCTTTGGCCTGTAGTGCAAAGATGTATGATTACTTGATGAATATCTTTGGCCTGTAGTGCAAAGATGAACAGGTGTTGAAATGAACATGACTGACAGGTGATACAAATGAATATCTTTGGTCTATAGTGCAAAGATGAATATTTGGATAAAGATGATTATTAATTGATGTTACAGGGATAAAATATTGATGATGGACTTTTAAATCTTAGAAGATAGTAGAATTCTTTCTCTACTTGACTCTTCTAATGGTTTGCTATTTCCGCTGCAGTTGTTGATCTAAAACTTGTTGTCGATTATATTCTATCAGATTTTTCCCTGTTGAGGACTAACGATAATTTGTTGTATATTATCTTAGTCATAATATTCTTTACTGGGCTAGTTGAGCTCACCCTTTTCTTTTTTGTTCTATTTTTCTTCTCTGGAGGTGAGAACATAGCAGGATCTAGTCGGGGTATGGAGTGATGGTTCTAGAAAGATGTTTTAGCAGTCCTCACTATTTCTGTAAAATAGTGTTTGAATAATTGTATTGAGGACTTATTTGAGTGTGGATATTGTCTAGAAGACAATATTTGTATTTAAACTCACAGTATGTGTTGTCGTATTTTGCACGACAATTGTATTATTGAAGTTGTAGTTTGCTTTCTGTACCATGTATTTGGCGACTCAGAATGGGTGTTGTATACCTATTTTGGGGGCGTCACAGTTGGTATCAGAGCTTAGGGATATGATCCCTGGCTGAGATGTGAGACAAGAACTAGGAGGGGAGAGACGGGAAATTCCTTCGCTAGTATTGTGACGCCCCCAAAATTAGGTATACATCACCCATCTTGGGTCGCCAGATACATGGTATGGAATACAAATACAACTTACTAATACAACTGTCGTGTACAATACGACAAAACATAAACTGTGAGTTTGAATACATATATTATCTTCTAGAGAGTATTCATACTCAAAAGGAGTCCTCATTACATTTATTAATACACTATTACATAGAATAGTGAGGACTACTAACTAATACTATCATTCGGACCATCACTCCGTTCCCCGACTTTCCCCAGCTACGTTCTCATTTCCTGAAGAGAACAGTGAAAGAAAGGGTGAGCTCAATTAGCCCAGTAAGAAATATTATGACTAAGATAATGCAGAATAAATTATCATTAGCCTTCAACAATGTTAAACTGATAAAATATAATAGACATCAAGTTTAACTGCAGCGGAACAAGCAATCCATTAAAAGAGTCAAGTAGAAAATAAACTCTACTATCTTTTATGTTTTAAAAGTTTTTCAACACTGTGGTCGCTGAGACTCAGCTTAATAAAATAATCCACATCATCGAATCACCCCTGCACTACGGCCAAGGATATTCGTGTATTCACCAATGGTCATGATCATGCCAACAACAGTCCATCAATGCACTACGGGCCAATGAGGACTTTTACCACATCATTTGTAACATTACGGTCATGATTATACCGAATAATCCCTGGTCATAATCATACCAAGTCCATCTATGCACTACAGGCCACAGATGACTTTCAACATTTTATAAACATGAGGATGATGACAATGATATAAGAATTCAATAAAACAAGTTCAAGAATTAATTTATCCAGAGAATTAATAACGTCCAAATTGTCAACATGATACTGCTTTGTGGAGTAAACTTCAAGACTGATCAGGAGAATATTTTCATGAATAGATACTAGATGAAGCGCAAATGTCAAGGGTATTCCACTAATTTCATGGAGTATAGAAGTCAAAGTTTTAATCAACTGAGTATAATAAAGAATGGAATAACAAAAGAAATCACCATGCATGCGATAGACCGCACAGACAGGTTATTCTTAACAGAATAATAATAATGGAACCAGGTCCGGCGTAAACGCACAGACAAGATATTCTGACAGAATAATAAATAATGGAACCAGGTCTGGTGTAAAACACACAGACATGATATTCCGACAGAATAATAAATAATGGAACCAGGTCCGGTGTAAAACACACAGACAGGATATTCCGACAGAATAATAATAAAGACGGAACCAGGTCCTGCATAAAGCACAGACAAGATGTTCCAACGGAATAACAAAGACAGAATAATAGAAGAATGTCACCAAGTGTAGGGTATTTCGCATATACAGGTTATTCCAACAGAATAATAAAGAAATGGAATAACAGAAGTTCTCTTCTTGAATACAAAAGAATAATATCCATTACCTTAAAAGAACTGGATATTGGTAAAGTGAAGTAGCAGAATACTTTTATTCTCTCTCTCTTATTCTCTCTATACTTTCTCTCTCTATCGCTTGAATGAATTCGTGAAAAATAATGAAGCCCTAGGCCTCTATTTATAGAAAAACTGAGGGTGGCTCTTGGTCTTAACGAAGGGTAAAATGACTCTTGGTCCTAACGAAGGGTCAAATGACTCTTGGTAATATTGAAGGGACAACTACTATTGACGAAAGTAATTACTATTGACCAAGGTAAATACTATTGACGAAGGTAATTACTATTGACCAAGGTAAATACTATTGACCAAGGTAAATACTATTGACGAAGGTAATTACTATTGACCAAGGTAAATACTATTGACCAAGATAAATACTATTGACGAAGAGACTCTTAGATGCTGACATATGGCCCCCCATAAGAATAACCAAACTTACCACAACGTCTCAATTATTGATTTAATAACATAACATATTATACAGATGAAACTATGACAATAATTTAAGAAATATGATGCAGCAATTACTGTAGCAATAATTGAGTATAGCTGAGTGACTTCTCACGTAAGCATCAATAATCAATACCGTGTGCTACTATGCAACCACGCGTATTACTGTAGTTTTACTACCGGGTAGTTCAACAGTTTTAACGGTAACACCTCAGCCGTTATTTTTATAGAAAGATAATTTTGTCGTTTTCTAACTACGACTATACTTCTGTTGTGGGTTCCACCAATGATTGTGCCGTCGTACGAATATTCCCCGACAAAAAGAATATTCCCCGACCAAACGAATATTTTAAAACAAGTTGCTTACTTTGCAAAATTTATAAATACTACCCATAACTATTATATCAAATCCACACCATAATATAAAAAAAATTATTTCGAGAAAAATTAAATATTTATTCATAAAATCTGGGGTCTCACAATCTCCGCTCCTTATGGAATTTCGCCCTCGAAATTTACGTACGTACTTGGTATGCCGAACATGTGAGGATACCTTGACTTCACTTCAAATTCTAACTCTTGAGGTATAACCTTTGAGCGTCGAATATGATCCTTCTTATCCAAGATTTTAACACGTATCTCCTCAAACATTAAATCATCCGCTATCTCGTCCGGTTCTAAATTAATAATGTTGTTCGGGCCGTCCACATATTTACGTAACATCGATACGTGAAAAAAAACGTTATGAACACACGACATGCTTGGCGGTAAAACGAGTCTATAAGCCACAGTTCCTACTCGATCGAGGATTTTAAATGGGTCAATTACATCGAAGGTTGAGATTTCCTCCCTTTGTCAATTCTTGCTTCTAGAATAACGCCCTCTTGAACCTTCTTACATTCATCAGCTCCGGGTGTGTAGCTTGAATGGCTTTAACGTTATCGATTAAAGTCGATTTTACTCGTATATTCGTTATCTTCACGTGGGTTCATATATTCGCACTTGTAACCGTATACGATCTTCTACACAACGCGTCAGCTACCACGTTCGCTTTTCCACGATGTTATTGAATGGTACGATCGTAATCTTCAACAGCTCGAGCCAACGTCTTTGGCGCATAATACGTTCGTTTTAGTTGAAGAAATATTTGAGGGTTTAAGAAATGGGTTTTGTACTGGGGTCAATACAAAATTCGATTTTACGCTCTGGGGTAGGCTAAGAAGTCTTCAAGAATACGTCAAGAAATTTATTAACAATAGAAATATCGTTCAAAACTGTGACCCTCATCCAAGACTTGGATAACACGTCACATTGATACCTATCAACTTGCCATCGTCATTTACAACGTCTCCTACGGAAATTCTAGCTTCGGTGCATTCCACACCAGGAAGTCAACAACGAAAGGAATAGGGATTTTTACTTATGGCTTGATATGACAATGATTGACTTTAGTGGTTTGGTTACTTTGAATTTGCATAACAGATTGGTTAGGAATATAAAAGCTAACAACCTTACGAAAAGCATGATGAGCAGTTAACCAATCGTTTTCAAAAATCACATCAATGCAAGTATTTTCAAAGAGATAAGATCAACAGGTAACGTGAAAGTGTTGATTTGAACAAGATTTATAAATAGTGGAGGTAACAAAGGTTTCTCCCAACGGAATTTCAACAGAGAAATCAAAGTCTAACTTCTCCGGAGTTAAGTTCAAATATTGAACACAACTAGGTGAAATAAAAGAGTGAGTAGAACCGGTATCTAACACGGTATAGACTTCAAAAGAGTTTATGACTAACATACCCGTGATAATTTTATTCAGGTTCCTCGTCACGAAAAAAAAAACGCTCTCTCTTAAACTACCGGCTTTGGCTTGTCTGGGACATCCTTTGGCATCACTATCCCAGCTGAACTTGACTTCACCATACGACAAAATCGAGCTAGGTGACCTTCTCTTCCGCAATTAAAACACGCTTTGGATTGCTGCGTACAGTTTGGACGGATGTGTCCCTCCTGTCCGCATTTAAAACATACGACCGGTGGTCGTTCTTCTTCCTTTGAAACGGGTGCTGGTGCCGACATCTTCACGTCTTTGTTGAACCTTCTCTTCTTGAAATGTCCATTCTCATTGTTTTGGCCATGATTACCACCAAAGTGGTTACCATTTCTGGCATGTTGATTCCCTCCACGCTTATTGTCACCACTTCGATGACTGTTGTCACTGGTATTATCATTTTTTCGGCTGCTCTCTTTTGGTTGCGTTGACTCGTTATCGCGCTCCACTAACTGAGCCCTATTTACAACATCTGAATACAAACACAGTTTATGAGAAATAAGATATTGACGTATCTTCGGTTTCAAACCTCGCAAAAATATTCGCGTCATTCGCTCTTCATTATCCACCAAGTGGGACGCAAATCGGGACAACTCGGCAAACTTGGCTTCGTACTGCGACACGGTCATGTTGTTCTGCTCCAATTTGATGAACTCCACCTCCTTCATGTGACGAACACTTTCGGGAAAGTATTTGTCATTGAAAAGCTCTTGGAACTTCTCTCAAGACATCTTGAGTGCGTCAGGCTGGGTACGTTTTATAGATTCCCACCAATGATCTGCCTCTTCACGCAACATAAAGGTGCCAAAGAGAACCTTTTGCTCCTCGGAGCATCCCAAGACATCAAATATCTTGGTGATCTGCTTTAACCACGTCTCCGCCTTAAGTGGTTCTGGCTTTCCTAAAAACTCCGGTGGTCCTAGCTCCTTGAATTGCTTAGCGGTGACCAACCGTGGGTTGCCATTGTTTCCTCCTGCATTATGAACAGGAGCCGCCTTTGCCTGATGTTGCATGAATTCTAAAAAACTCCTAAATGTACCGTCATTCGTCAATTGATCAGTGTTGTTGTTTACAGGAGGATTATCGCCATCCTGTTGTACATTGTCCTGATTATTGATCTGGGGAGAATCAACGGTCTCTTGTGCTCCATTGCTATTCTCAACATTCTCAGATGTCATTTTCAGATACTGCCACAAAACAAAGGTTAATTAACATGTAACATATTATCCATATACGTTGACCGACCAATTAAATACCAAATAAACTTAGGTAGGTCATACTAGCGAAGGAATTTCCCGTCTCTCCCCTCCTAGTTCTAGTCTCACATCTTAGCCAGGGATCATATCCCTAAGCTCTGATACCAACTGTGACGCCCCCAAAATTAGGTATACATCACCCATCTTGGGTCGCCAGATACATGGTACGGAATACAAATACAACATACTAATACAACTGTCGTGTACAATACGACAAAACATAAACTGTGAGTTTGAATACAAATATTATCTTCTAGAGAGTATTCATACTCAAAAGGAGTCCTCATTACATTTATTAACACACTATTACATAGAATAGTGAGGACTACTAACTAATACTATCATTCGGACCATCACTCCGTTCCCCGACTTTCCCCAGCTACGTTCTCATTTCCTGAAGAGAACAGTGAAAGAAAGGGTGAGCTCAATTAGCCCAGTAAGAAATATTATGACTAAGATAATGCAGAATAAATTATCATTAGCCTTCAACAATGTTAAACTGATAAAATATAATAGACATCAAGTTTAACTGCAGCGGAACAAGCAATCCATTAAAAGAGTCAAGTAGAAAATAAACTCTACTATCTTTTATGTTTTAAAAGTTTTTCAACACTGTGGTCGCTGAGACTCAGCTTAATAAAATAATCCACATCATCGAATCACCCCTGCACTACGGCCAAGGATATTCGTGTATTCACCAATGGTCATGATCATGCCAACAACTGTCCATCAATGCACTACGGGCCAATGAGGACTTTTACCACATCATTTGTAACATTACGGTCATGATTATACCGAATAATCCCTGGTCATAATCATACCAAGTCCATCTATGCACTACAGGCCACAGATGACTTTCAACATTTTATAAACATGAGGATGATGACAATGATATAAGAATTCAATAAAACAAGTTCAAGAATTAGTTTATCCAGAGAATTAATAACGTCCAAATTGTCAACATGATACTGCTTTGTGGAGTAAACTTCAAGACTGATCAGGAGAATATTTTCATGAATAGATACTAGATGAAGCGCAAATGTCAAGGGTATTCCACTAATTTCATGGAGTATAGAAGTCAAAGTTTTAATCAACTGAGTATAATAAAGAATGGAATAACAAAAGAAATCACCATGCATGCGATAGACCGCACAGACAGGTTATTCTTAACAGAATAATAATAATGGAACCAGGTCCGGCGTAAACGCACAGACAAGATATTCTGACAGAATAATAAATAATGGAACCAGGTCCGATGTAAAACACACAGACATGATATTCCGACAGAATAATAATAAAGACGGAACCAGGTCCGGCGTAAAGCACAGACAGGATGTTCCAACGGAATAACAAAGACAGAATAATAGAAGAATGTCACCAAGTGTAGGGTATTCCGCATATACAGGTTATTCCAACAGAATAATAAAGAAATGGAATAACAGAAGTTCTCTTCTTGAATACAAAAGAATAATATCCCTTACCTTAAAAGAACTGGATATTGAAAAAGTGAAGTAGCATAATACTTTTATTCTCTCTCTCTCTCTTATTCTCTCTATACTTTCTCTCTCTATCGCTTGAATGAATTCGTGAAAAATAATGAAGCCCTAGGCCTCTATTTATAGAAAAACTGAGGGTGGCTCTTGGTCTTAACGAAGGGTAAAATGACTCTTGGTCCTAACGAAGGGTCAAATGACTCTTGGTAATATTGAAGGGACAACTACTATTGACGAAAGTAATTACTATTGACCAAGGTAAATACTATTGACGAAGGTAATTACTATTGACCAAGGTAAATACTATTGACCAAGGTAAATACTATTGACGAAGGTAATTACTATTGACCAAGGTAAATACTATTGACCAAGATAAATACTATTGACGAAGAGACTCTTAGATGCTGACATATGGCCCCCCATAAGAATAACCAAACTTACCACAACGTCTCAATTATTGATTTAATAACATAACATATTATACAGATGAAACTATGACAATAATTTAAGAAATATGATGCAGCAATTACTGTAGCAATAATTGAGTATAGCTGAGTGACTTCTCACGTAAGCATCAATAATCAATACCGTGTGCTACTATGCAACCACGCGTATTACTGTACTTTTACTACCGGGTAGTTCAACAGTTTTAACGGTTTTAACGGTAACACCTCAGCCGTTATTTTTATAAAAAGATAATTTTGTCGTTTTTTAACTACGACTATACTTCTATTGTGGGGTCCACCAATGATTGTGCCGTCGTACGAATATTCCCCGACAAAAAGAATATTCCCCGACCAAACGAATATTTTAAAATAACTTGCTTACTTTGCAAAATTTATAAATACTACCCATAACTATTATATCAAATCCACACCATAATATAAAAAAATTATTTCGAAAAAAATTAAATATTTATTCATAAAATCTGGGGTCTCACAAGTATGACCTGGCTAAGTTTATTTGGTGTTTATTTGGTCGGTCAGAGTATAGGGATAATATATGACATGACTATTAACCCTTGTTTTATGACAGTATTTAAGAATGGCAGCTGAGAACGTTAATAATGGAGTAAATCAGACCGTGGAGACACCTTTGATCACCACCCAGGGGAACGTGCAACAGGAAGGCAATATTCCTCCTGTAAACAACGTTACCGAGCAAACGATGAATGATGGAATGTTTAGGAGCTTTTTACAGTTCATGCAAAGTCAGACGAGGGAGACTCGTGTGCAGAATACGGGTGGAAATGATAACAACCCGCGGTTTGTCACAGCTAAGCAGTTCAAAGAATTGGGACCACCAGAATTTAAGGAAAAGCCGGATCCGATCATGGCGGAAACGTGGGTCAAGCAAATTACCAAGTTATTCGATGTCTTGGGATGCACGGAGGAACAGAAGATTCCATTCGCCACCTTTATGTTCCGCGGTGAGGCAGACTACTGGTGGGAGTCTGTGAAGCGTACCCAGCCTGACGCACTTAACATGTCCTGAGAAACATTTCAAAAACTGTTCAATGACAAGTACTTTCCTGAAAGTATTCGTCATATGAAGGAGGTGGATTTTATCAGACTGGAACAAACCAACATGACGGTGTCCCAGTACGAGGCGAAGTTTGCAGAGTTATCCAGGTTTGCACCTCATTTGGCCGAAAATGAGGAACGAATAAGAAGGATATTTTTGAGATGTCTAAAACCCGAGATTCGGCAATATCTTATCTCTCATAAAAATTTTTTATATTCAGATGTTGTAAACAGGGCTCAATTATTAGAGCGAGATAATGAGTATGTGCAACCGAGGGACCACAACCAGGGTCATACCGGTGGCTGGCAGTTATCGAAGCAATGAAAACCAGCAGGGAGGAAAATATTCGGATAAAAGCGGTAACCACTCTGGTGGTAATCGTGGTCGTGATAATAGAAGGAGCGAGTCGGGAGGAGATTTCAAGAAGAGAAGGTACAACAATGATAACGTGAAGACGTCAGCACAGACATCAACTGTTTCTAGGGGAGGAGAACGACCACCGGTCCTATGTTACAAATGTGAAAAAGAGGGACATATCAGCCCAAACTGCCCACAATAATCCAAGGTATGTTATAACTGTAGAAAGGAGGGTCATATAGCTCGAGAGTGTTCTGTAGTAAAACCAAGTTCAGCGGGGATGGTGACTCCAAAAGTTGTCCCGGATAAGTCGAAATCAGCAGTTTCTGGAAGAGCGTTTGTCGTGACTGGCCAAAACGCGAGAAACCCGAACGAGGTGATCACGGGTAAGCTAATCTTGAATTCTTGCGAAGTTTATACTTTACTAGATACTGGTTCTACCCATTCTTTTATCTCTCCTACTTGTGCTCAACGTTTAAACTTGACTCCGGAGAAATTGGACTTTAACTTATCTGTTGAAACTCCGTTGGGTGAAACTTTTGTTACATCTACAGTTTATAAATCTTGTTTGATCCAAGTTGGCACCATCACATTACCTGTTGACCTTATCTCTTTAAAGATACTTGCTTTTGATGTGATTTTAGGAATTGATTGGTTAACCACTCATCATGCTAAAATTGATTGTTTTCGTAAGGTTGTTAGTTTTTATATTCCTAACCAACCTGTCATACGAATTCAAACTACTAAACCACTAAAATCAGTCACTGTCATATCAAGCCACAAAGCTATTCATTTATTAAAAAACGGATGTCAAGCTTTCTTAGCTCATGTTATGGATTTGAACAAAAACACGTCTGATTTGAATAATATTTCTGTTGTTAGAGAATTTCCTGACGTATTTCTTGAAGAATTTCTTGGCCTACCTCCAGAGCGTGATATTGAATTTTGTATCATCTTTGAATTCGGTACAAAACCCACTTCTAAAATCTCATATCGAATGGCTCCTATTGAACTTCGAGAGTTAAAAACCTAACTGTAGAAGTTTGTACCCGAGCCTTTATCTGGTGACTTCCTTTGTGGAATGCACCGAAGCCAGACTCTCCGTAGGAGACGCCATATTCGTGCGGTAGTAAACTGATAGGTGTCATTGTGACGTGATATCCAAGATTGGGATATGAGTCACAGTTGAGAGCAACCTAAGTCAGTAATCGAAGTACGTAGCTTTCTAGGCTTAGCTGGTTATTATCGGAGATTTGTGAAAGGATTTTCTCGAATTGCTACTCCATTAACTCAGCTGACTCGAAAAAATACAAAATTCATATGGAGTGAGGAATGCGAGAAGAGTTTCCAAGAACTCAAGAGGAGACTCATTTCGGCACCTGTTCTGACAATACCATCTGGTTCGGATGGATTTGTTATCTACAGCGATGCTTCAGGCAAAGGGTTAGGATGTGTTCTCATGCAACATGAGAAATTCATAGCCTATGCCTAACGACAACTCAAAGAATATGAGAGGAATTATCCTACTCATGATTTGGAGTTGGCAGCAGTCGTTTTCGCGTTGAAGATTTGGAGACACTACCTGTATGGGGAGAAAGTGGAGATTTATACAGATCATAAAAGCCTCAAATATTTCTTCACCCAAAAAGAACTCAACATGCGGCAGTGACGTTGGCTCGAGCTGTTGAAAGATTACGATCATACCATCCAATATCATCCTGGAAAAGCAAACGTAGTAGCTGACGCATTGAGTAAAAGATCATATGCGAGTACGAGTGCAATGTTGTTAATACAAAGGCCCGTTTTGTATGACTTGCAAAGGATGGAGATAGAGATGAAGGCTCCAAGTACCCACATGATGATATCAAAAATACGAGTAGAATCGACTTTAATCGATAAAGTTAAAGCTGCTCAAGCTACGGACATAGAGTTGATGCGTATGAAGAAGAAAGTGCAAGAAGGTGTTATTCCAGAAGTAAGAATCGATGAAGAAGGAATACTTCGAGTCAACTCCAGACTTTGTGTTCCTAACGATTTTGACTTGAAGCATAGAATAATGATGGAGGCACACAACACACCGTTTGCAATCTATCCTGGGAGTACCAAAATGTATCACGATCTTCGACACACATTTTGGTGGAGTAATATAAAAAGAGAGATCGCGGAGTTTATCTCGAGATGTTTAACTTGTCAACGTGTAAAAGCGGAGCATCAAGTACCAAAGGGTCCATTGCAACTACTTGAGATTTTGAAATGGAAGTGGGAACACATTACTATGGATTTTGTTACGGGTCTTCCCAAGGTTTCTCAAGGCATAGATGCGATTTGGGTTATTGTTGATAGATTAACCAAGTCCGCTCATTTCTTGCCGATACGTGAGACTTATTCCCTTGAACGTCTTGCTAGTATGTACGTGAACGAGATTGTGAGATTGCATGGCATGCCAGTATCCATAGTTTCGGATCGTGACCCAAGATTCACTTCACGATTTTGGGTTAGCTTGCAGAAAGTTATGGGCACGGATTTACGATTCAGTTCGGCATACCATCCTCAAACGGACGGACAATCAGAGAGGACTATTCAAACTCTTAAAGATCTATTAAGACTTTGTGTCCTAGATCTCAAAGGGAGTTGGGATAAGTACCTACCATTGGTGGAATTCTCCTACAACAACAGTTATCAGGCGAGCATAGGTGTGGCTCCATTCGAGGCGTTGTATAGAAAAAAATATCGTTCTCCAGTATGCTGGGACGAGGTGAGTGAAGCAACATTGTTGGGACCAGAGTTGGTACGCATTACTACAGAGAAGATCCAAACGATTCGACAACGTATACAAACGGCACAGGATCGACAAAAGAGTTATGCGGATCTTCATCGGAAGGACGTGGAATTTAATATTGGGGATCATGTATTGTTACGTGTTGCACCATGGAAGGGAGTTACAAGATTTGGGAAGAGAGGAAAGCTCAATCCAAGATTTGTTGGTCCATTTGAGATTTTTGAGCGAATAGAAAATGTGGCATATAGACTCGCATTACCTCCAAGCATGTCTCGTGTTCATAATGTTTTTCACATATCTATGCTTCGTAAATATGTTAAAGACCCGAACCACATTATTGAGTTAGAACCAGACAAGATAGCTGAAGATTTAACGTACGAGGAGATACCTGTTAAGATCTTGGATAGGAAAGAGCATGTCCTACGCACGAAGGTTATACCACAAGTTAAGATTTTGTGGAGAAACCATACTATTGAAGAAATGACCTGGGAGTTGGAATAAGAAATGAAAGCGAGGTATCCTCACCTTTTCGAAATATCAGGTACGTACGTCAATTTCGAGGACGAAATTTTATAAGGAGGGGAGGTTGTAAGACCCCAACTTATTAATGAATAAAATCAAATTTTCTCTAAATATTATTGTGAATAATAAGGGGTTAATTTGATATAATACTTTGGTTATGGGTGAAATGTGCAAATTTTGCAAAATAAGCAAGTGGTTATAAAATATTCATTTTGTCGGGGAATATTCGTTTGGTCGTGGAATATTCTTGATGTCGGGGAATATTCGTACGACGGCGCAGCCTTGTGTGGCCCCCATAACGGAAAACGATTGGATGAAGAAAATGACAAGTATAAGTTGTTTATAAATAACGGCGTAGTTGTTACCGTTAATACTGTTGGAATACCCGGTGGTTAAAATACAGTAGCACACGGTATTGCACCAATTATTGATTCTTACGTAAGAAGGCACTACTCAATAATTGTTACAGTAGTTATTGTTTAATATTTTATTTTATTGATTCAATAATTATTGCGTTGATATTTTATATTATTGTTGTTTCAATAATTGTTGATGCACAGTATTTTCCATTATCAGATCAATAATTCATATTATTTGAATAATATTATTAGATAACATTATTGGTAATGTCTAGAAAGTTCTGTCTAAGGAGAGGTTTGGTCATCTAATTGCGCGCCAGTAAGGAGAAATCCTTATTGGAAAGTCCCCTCTTTCCTGGGAACGGCCTGGTTGTCATAAATGTGATTCTGTAATATTATTTGTGAATAATTAATTATTGATTCATATGATAAGGAAATATTTATTTTATGTGGATATAAATGAGGGATATATTTTTGTGGTTAAAAATGAAGGAGTTAATGTTGAGGTTTTTATCAGTATTTTTGTCGGAATGGAGGTATTAAAAATTAGGGTTTTTGAGATATTTTGCGGGGGTTATAATTTTTAATCCGACCGTTGGATCGTGGTACTTTTTGGATATGTTATACATATATAAGTTGAGTATATGTCCACAAATTTTGAACCGTTAAAAATGAACGTATGATTTATTATGAATTTTACGAGATGACTGGTTCAGAAATTGTTGAATTTTCGGAGTTTATCATTTTGATGGAAAATTATAGAATTGGTGGGCCCCACTCTTGGTTGGTAAAGAAATGTGCTGAGATTTTTATTCAAATGTGGTGGGTGGGAATAGTAGCAGGTAAAGCCATCAGGTTGCAGGTCAACCCTACTAAAATTTTCCTATAAATAGAGGGCTAAGTTAGAATTGAAAATCACACCAGAAACAAGTTTTCTCTCTTTCTCTCTCTAGATTATTGAGTGTATTTGGTGAGTATTTAGATACTTTGAGAGTTTCTATTCATTAGAGCAAGTTTCTTTCAGCCTTATACCGGTATTCCGACAAGAAGTACTGATATTTTGAGGTAAGAGATATTATTTTCTTCTTAATGATATTATTTTCTTCAATATCATTATGCTGAAATATTGATATGAGTTTTTATCAAATTTAGAACTTTTTGTGTCAGAGTTACTATTCACGTATACGACACTATTCACGTATACGGTACTATTCACGAATACGGCACTATTAAACGAAAAATAAAAATTTTCCCTTTTTGTCCAAGATGTCTATTGTGGTTACTATCTTTGATTGTATCCATGTTTTGATCTTTATTTTTGAATTCTGCTTCACAATTGATTATTATGAAGTATTATTGATCTTGGATAAACTGTTATACGAATTCCTAATATTTGTCCTTCTGTCTCACTGGATTCGTTCTCTTTAAGATATTTTTCATCATCCTCAGTCCTAAATGATGATATTACTGAATATCGTTGGCCTGTAGTGCAAAGATGTATGATTACTTGATGAATATCTTTGGCCTGTAGTGCAAAGATGAACAGGTGTTGAGATGAACATGACTGACAGGTGATACAAATGAATATCTTTGGCCTGTAGTGCAAAGATGAATATTTGGATAAAGATGATTATTAATTGATGTTACAGGGATAAAATATTGATGATAGACTTTTAAATTTTAGAAGATAGTAGAATTCTTTCTCTACTTGACTCTTCTAATGGTTTGATATTTCCGCTGCAGTTGTTGATCTAAAACTTGTTGTCGATTATATTCTATCAGATTTTTCCCTGTTGAGGACTAACGATAATTTGTTGTATATTATCTTAGTCATAATATTCTTTACTGGGCTAGTTGAGCTCACCCTTTTCTTTTTTGTTCCATTTTTCTTCTCAGGAGGTGAGAACATAGCAGGATCTAGTCGGGGTATGGAGTGATGGTTCTAGAAAGATGTTTTAGCAGTCCTCGCTATTTATGTAAAATAGTGTTTGAATAATTGTATTGAGGACTTATTTGAGTGTGGATATTGTCTAGAAGACAATATTTGTATTTAAACTCACAGTATGCGTTGTCGTATTTTGCACGACAATTATATTATTGAAGTTGTAGTTTGCTTTCTGTACCATGTATTTGGCGACTCAGAATGGGTGTTGTATACCTATTTTGGGGGCGTCACAAAGCACATGAGAGTGTTGATTCTGCTCAAGCAAAAGGTAACGACCAACAACACGATAATAGTCATACTGGTGGCAACGGCTATCGGAACAATGATAACCATTGTGGGGAAAATTATCATGCCAAGAATGGTAACCACTTCGGTGGTAATCTTGGCAAAGATAATAGAAGTGGAAATTGCAAGAAGAGAAGGTTATTTAGCCAAATTTTGTCGTGCATCAAAGTCAAGTCCAGCTGGGACGGTGGCACCAAAGGCGGATACGGACAAAACAAAGTTGTTGGTTTTAGGAAGAGCGTTTTTCATGACTTCTCAAAAAGCGAGTAAACCGAACGAAGTTAGCACGAGTTAGTTAATTATAAATTCTTGCAAAGTCTATACCCTATTAGATATCGGGTCTACCCATTCTTTTATCTCTCTTGCTTGCATTCAACGTTTAAATTTGACTCTAGAGAAGTTAGACTTTGACCTATCGGTTGAAACTCCGTTAGGAGAAACCTTCATTTCATGTGCTATCCAAGTCTTGGATGAGAGTCACAGTTTTGAATGATATTCTTATTGTTAATAAATTTCCTGACGTATTCTTGAAGACTTCTTAAACTACCTCTAGAGCATGAAATCGAATTTTGTATTGACCCCAGTACAAAACCCATTAATTTCTAAAACCCTCAAATATTTCTTCAACTAAAAGGATCTGTTTACGTGGATTATGATGAAAGTTATAATAAAAGCATTGGACTAATGAAAATCATGGGTATATGTGGTATTAGTAAGTGTTATGATGAGTTATGTTGGTTATTATGAGAAAACATGAAAGTTTCTTAGAAATCACAAAGGGTTAAAAAATCAGATTTTGGTAAAAATAGAACATGAAATTCAATTGACCATATCTCCTATTTTATTTTGAATTTTTGAGTTTGGTCAATTTCTAAAGTTAGATCTATGAGTTTCCTAACTTATCCAAGTGGAATCATTGGAAAAGGTGTTGTAGATTTGCGTGTGGACTATTTTTAGCAAAGGAGTCCAAAGCTGCAAAACCCAAAAAAGCTACTTAAAGGGGCTGTTTCGGCCACATAATTTGTGAGAAAAATTACGGCCTTTTGGGACATGAAAGTATATGATATAAAGTACCTCCTGTCCAAAAATGAGCTCATTCTGACTTAAAATGAGCAAGTTATGACCATTTCAATATTTAGGTTTTTTCGACGAAAAACGCTATAACCAGAATTCTATAACTCCGATGACCATGAAATTTAAACTGGAGGCTCATGTTAACATGTGTAAGATTCTGCCAAGATTTGGGAATTTTTGGAGTTAACCTTGAGGTAGCTAATTTCTTAAGGAATTAATTAGAAATTAATTTTTGAAAAATAGTAAATGAATTTTAAAAATTCTGAGAAAAATATATTTTTATTATGAGACTATATTATGCTAAATCTCAGAAAAGAATTATTTTTGGAACTGATTTGATATTTTTCATAAAAATAGTTTAGTTACGAACATATGAGTTAAATGTGTTATGTGAAGTAACAAAGTTGGAAGATAGGATTTTATGGCTTAGAAATCCTATATAAGGTATATGTAGATTGTTGATAAAGAATTTGATTATTGGTGATGAAATCTTATGAGTATGACATGTTTGAATAATTAAATGTATTATTTGGTAAAGTGTAAACAACTGAAATAAATTATTTATAAGTTTAAGAAGTGATTAAAATATTGTTATAATATTAATGAAATTAGATTATGAGACTATTAAGTGATTGATAACATTGGGATACTCTTGAACCCTGGATAAATTATATTATAAATGTTTCATATTTATCCTTTATCTCATTTGATTGATTCTTTATATCATTGTCATGATCCTCATGCTTATATTGTGTTAAAAGTCATCTGTGGCTTACGTGCATAGATGGACTTGGTATGATTATGACCAGGGATTATTCAGTATAATCATTACCGTAATTGAAAACACGATTATCTTTGGCACGTAGTGCATAGATAATTTGTGGCAGTGATACTAAAGAATATCATTGGCCTGTAGTGCAGGGATGATTCGATGATGTGGATTAATTATCGAGCTGAGTCTCAGCAATGGAATATTAATTCATAGATGTGGTAAAAGTCATATGTGGCTTACGTGCATAGATGGACTTGGTATGATTATGACCAGGGATTGTTCGGTATAATCATTACCGTAATTAAAAACACGATTATCTTTGGCACGTAGTGTATGAATAATTCGTGGTCGTGATACTAAAGAATATCCTTGGCCTGTAGTGCAGGGATGATTCGATGATGTGGATTAATTATTGAGCTGAGTCTCAGCAATGAAATATTAATTCATAGATGTGGTAAAAGTCATCTGTGGCTTACGTACATAGATGGACTTGATATGATTATGACCAGGGATTGTTCGGTATAATCATGACCGTAATTGAAAATACGATTATCTTTGGCACGTAGTGCATGGATAATTCATGGTCGTGATACTATTAAGCTGAGTCTCAGTATTATTAATTTTACAGTTATATATCTTTGATCTGTAGTGCAAAGATGAACTGTTGATTATTGGTTATACAGTTGGCATGTAATGCAAAAATGAATTGTTAATAAATATCTTTGGCCGTATTGCAAAGATGAATTTAATATTTTCAACGATAAAGGTATTCAAGGTATCATCACCTCTTCGTCATACCAGGTATGTACGTAAATTTCGAGGGCGAAATTTCATAAGGAGGGGAGATTGTGAGACCCCGAATTTTATGAAATAAAAGTATTCAATTTTTCTATTTTGGTAAATGGTTAAATTGATAAAAGGTTAAAGTTAAAGGTGATATGTGAAAATTTTTTAAAGTAGACAAGTTGTCATAAAATACCCGGTTACTATTCACTCTAGTATTGTTCACTCGAGTTTTTTGGGCACTTTTTGTGTCGGAGTACTATTCACGAGTTACTATTTACGGGGAATATTCGATTAGTCGGGGAATATTTGTACGACGGTACAATCATTGGTGGACCCCACAGCAGAATTATTGTCGGATTGAGAAAACGACAAAAATATTTTATTACAAATAACGGCAGAAGTTTTTCCGTTGATACTGTTGAACTACTCGGTAGTAAAAATACAGTAATACGTGTGGTTGCATAGTAGCACACGGTATTGATTATTAATGCTTATGTGAGAAGTCACTCAGTTTGATTCAATTATTGTCAATTAATAATATGAATTATTTAGCGATAATGAAGTTTTGTTTTACTCGTATTATTAATGTAATAAAACAGAAACATCTTTTTATATAAAACAGAATAATTTATTAAAGTTGCTTGTTTTATTAGGCAATAATTAGAATATATTATATTTTATTTAAAATATTTTGTTTTAAATATGGACCGTCAGATTAAAGTAAATCAATCTGGACCGTCCATGGATTAGTTACTATGCATTCCATTTTCCTATAAATAGAAGCTCATTCCTTTATTATTTTCTTACGAATTCATTGAACTCTAGAGAGAGAAACTATAGAGAGAAAGAAGAAGAGTATTCTGCCACTTAACTACTTCTTTATTTCAGTTCTTCTTTAAAACGGTAAGGGGTGTTATTCTTTCTTATTCATGAAGAGAACTTCTGTTATTCCATTCTTTATTATTCTGTTGGAATAACCTGTATGCGTGGTTTACCCTATACTTGGTGGAATGACCTGTATATGCGGTTTACCCAATACTTGGTGATCTTCTTATGTTATTTCATTCTTTATTATTATGTTGGAATAACCTGTTTATGCGAAGTACCGCATACTTGGTGAAACTCTTTCATTATTTCGTTCTTTACGATTCTGTCGGAATATCCTGTCGGTGTGAATTTCACCTGACCTGGTTCCATCATTTATTATTCCACATTTATTATTCTGTCGGAATATCCTGTCGGTGTGAATTTCACTTGACCTGGTTCCATATTTATTATTTCGCATTTATTATTCTGTTGGGAATAACCTGTCTATGTGGATTGCCACATGCATGGTGAATGATCCTTTATATTCATTCCTTATTAAATTGTGAAAATGATCTGTATACGTGGATTACCGCATGGCTGGTAAAAATTCATTTGTAGTTTCATATATTATTTATTATACTCATTTGGTTAAAGTTTTGATTTCTATACTCCATAAAATTAGTGGAATATCCTTGATATTTGCGCTTCATCCAGTATCTTTTCATGGAAATATTCTTCTGAGCATTCTTGACTGTTACTTTACAAAGAAGTATCATGTTGAAAATTTGGATATTATTAGTTCCTGGATAAACTAATTCTTGAACTTGTTTAATTGAATTCCTATAACACTGTCATCATCCTCATGTTTATTTGATGTTGAAAGTCATCTTTGGCTTACGTGCATAGATGGACTTAGTATGATTATGACCAGGGATCATTTGGTATAATCATGAACTGTGATGTTATAAGTGGTGTGGTAAAAGTCCTCAGTGGCCTGTAATGCATTGATAGACAGTTTTTGGTGTGATTATGACCAGGGATTTTTCGGTATAGTCATGACCATTGATGATTTAATGAATATCTTTGGCCCGTAATACAGGGATGATTAGAAGATGTGGTTTATTTATTAAGTTGAGTCTCAGTGATAAAAATTGATGAAAATATTTTTAAATCATAGAAGATAGTAGGTTTTATTCTCTACTTGACTCTTCTAATGGATTGCTTATTCCGTTGCAGTTAAACTTGATGTCTATTGTATTTTATCAGTTTAACATTGTTGAAGACTATTGATAATTTATTCTTCATTATCTTAGTCATAATATTTCTTACTGGGCTAGGTGAGCTCACCCTTTCTTTCAATGTTCTCTTCAGGAAATGAGAATATAGCTGGGACGAGTTAGGGAAAGGAGTGATGGTCCAGAAGATAGCATTAGTAGTCCTCACTATTCTGTTAAATAGTGCGACAATAAATGTAATGAGGACTCCTTGAGTATGGATATTGTCTAGATGACAATATTCCTATTAGAACTCTCAGTTTATGTATTATCGTATGTTACACGACATTTGTATAATTAAGTTTGTATTTATATTTTGTACCATGTATTTAGCGACTCAAGATGGGTGATGAATACCTAATTTTGGGGGCGTCACATCAAGGATGATAAAGCCAAGCTGCTAAGTATAGAAGATGTTCAGAGCATGAAGACATATTAGCAGCTCAGCACCGTCTCCAACAACAACAACAAACAAACAAACAACAGCCAGGGCCTGAGGGGTCATTGTCTGAAAGGACTAAATAAAGTTCCAAGCCTGCTGGGCTTAAAGAGTTCCTAGGGAACTAAAGGAGTCCCAAGGCTGCTAGCCTTGAAGAGTTCTTAGTGAACTGAAGTCCCAAGGCTGCTAGCCTTGAAGGAATCTTAGTGATTCAGGGTGCTGCCCTTCCTTAGTGGAAATCCTGCTAGTTGAAAGCAGAAGGATGGATTAGGAGCTTGAGTCTCTGAATCACTTAAAATCTCTTGTGTCTTTTACATTATGTCATTTACATTATGCACTATAACTGATATAACTGCTATGTATGTTTTAACGGCTTACAACTAAACTAACTCTACGAACAATGTATGTATGATTATGAATATATCAATGAAGCGGGTCTTTTACTTATTCCGCTGTGCTTGAAAAGATTCTATGTTTGTCATATGCTAATTTAATAGCAATACAAAATAAACAAGAAAAGTATTTGAAAATAAAAAAGATCTATTCAACCCCCCCTTCTAGATCTATTGTGCCCTCTGGGAACTAACAGATTTGATCTCATGAGAAAATTCATTAAAAACTTGACGAAAATGCAAAGCTTTACCGTATGCTTGTGTTCTTATGTTCTTTGACTTCGACTAATTAGCAAATCCTCATTCAAAGTATAATTAAGGAAAAATTATACTTTTTAAGTTATATTAATCGTGCAACCATAGATATAGCACCTCCTAAATATTAGGCATGTGTTACGATTTACGGGACTCGATTCCGATATCCGGAGGCCAAGTTATTAACACTTATTGCCTACTTGTAAAAATTAAAGAAAACTTAGAAAAATAGTCGAAAAAGAGACCAAAACCCGCCTCGTGCGTCGAAACTATACGCAACAATAGACATAGTACCTCATAGATATTATGCACACGTTACAACTTACGAAACTCAATTCCGATATCCGAAGACCGAGTTATCATCTATTTGCCTAACTTGTTTAAATTATAAAAAAAAACTTAAAAAAATAGTCAAAAAAGATACCAAAACCCAACTCGGGCGTCGAAACGACACGCAATCATGTACATAACACATCATAGATATTATACACATGTTACAATTTACAGGACTCGATTCCGATATCCGGAGGCCGAGTTATCATCCCATTTGCCTAACTTACATAACTTGAAGAACACAAACTAAAATTATTTAAATATGTTCTCTTTTGGACTTCTTTATTAATATTTTAATTTTTTAGGATTTTGTTGATGAGCCTCGTGGGGTTGATGGCAACGGCGTAGGTGATGACCGTGGAGGAGATGATGATGACTGCCGAACTGATGCTGATGATATTATGGGGGGGTGTGACCAGTGGTGGTACGATAGATGTCGGCGGTGATGATACTGGTACTCCTAATCTGGGGATGTAGTTAGTTTATGTTTATATTTTGACTTTCATGTATGTACTTATACAGTTTTGGGTTGTACAGACTAGAGTTTTGTATCTAGTTAAGTTGATGGTTTATGTATCTCACTAAATTGATGAAAGTTTCATGATGATTACATTTTGTATCTACTAACATCGTACGACCTTTATCTATGTGATTACGTTGTCTACATATTTAATGGTTGATAACAAAATATTTGATTGTTATTGATATGCGTTCATGAAGAATTATTTGTTTTTCTTTAATTTATAACATGTACAATTATGTATTATGTAAATAAGCAGAGAAATTTTGCAGTTTTAAATTTTTTTTAAATAAGGTCATTGGCGACGAGGGCAATGGTGACGTCCGGTCCGTCGCTAATGACCTACAACGACGATTTTAGTGACAGACAATTAATTCTTTAAATAATAAAATTAAATATCATTGGTGACGGACCAAAAGTCATTAGCTAATGATCATTTTAATAAATAAGTTTTAATAGTATTTTGGCGACGGACATTCTGTCGCCCGCCAATGAGTCATAATGACCCCGTCGCCAATGACCTCATTATCGACGGCGGTCGACGGAAGCTAGGGACGACGACACCTGGGGCGACGGGAGTGGTGACAGGCGGTGCCATCGCCAATGACTTCATTGTCGACGGCAGGGGGTTATTGACGACGACAAAACCCGTCGATAATGACTTTTTTTTTTATTTTGTAAAAAAACTTAAATAAATTAAACTTCGTTTAATTCTAACTCATACGTGAGTATCCACCTAACAATCTGTGAATCCCAACTAATGAGTGAACGATCATCAATCACAAATTATTTACTCACACGTTCCCATAAGTATTAACTCAACTCAAAAATTTTAAAATCTTTTATATTTTGCTTCCGGGTATGGCCTAATCTTGTTTACGTGAATCTTTATAGGAGAAACAAATTCTAATATGTACACACTCTGGTTTAATGTACTTTATCCGTTCTGTATTATTTTATCGTTTTAAAGTTAATTTGAAATTTTTTTAAATTCAAAATTGACATACATTTTTTTAATTTTAATTAATATAAAGATGGATATTATAAACTATTTAAAAAGTATTACTCATTGTAAAATTTATTGTTAAATAATTTTTAACTCTTCTTAATTTTGAGTTTGAAAATTTCTTAAATTGACTTTCAAAATTCAATAATGATCAAATAATTTAGAAATGACGGAGTATTTTGGTTTTTTCACAACATGCATGCACAAAAGACTGCTTGTGTGGATATAAATCAAGTGGTTTAAGTGAATAGAAGAAAAGAGGCGCAATTATGAAAGTTATAAATTATCTAAAGATCATTATTAATCATTATAAATTATCTAAAGATCATTATTATCTAAAGTTATAAATTTTCAAAAATTAAATAATATGCATAAATTCTAAATTTGAAAATATTTAATAGTACTAAACTTAATTTTATATTTTGAAACGGAAGGGAAAGATCACTGGAAAAAGTATGTCTTTCCGACTTCCTTCACAAGCATCTATACTATATATAGAAAAAGAATAACTAAGAAAATTTGTGTTTATTCAAAATATTTTCCTTTTGAATAGGATTAGCTAAGGGTCACATACGGCTAAGGCTGTAAACGAGCCAACACAATTCGGGCTCGATTCGAGCTCGACTCGAAAAAATACGAGCGAGTCTCGAATTCGTTAATAATATGATCCAAATTTGAGCATTAAAAATAGTTCGAATAAAAATATGAGTAGAATCTGAGCAAGGTTATACTCGACTCGTTTAAGATTCAAACTACTCGAATTTTTGTTTGCGATTCTATACATACTCGGTTAATACATATTCGATTATATGTTCGATACATTCTCTTATAATATATACAAATTTAAATCAAATTAGGACAATTAGTTATTATTTTGTTTTGTTTTTAATTTTAATTTGTGATTTTATATTTGTAAAATGTAATAATAAATATATTTCTCATTTTTAAGTAAAATAACAAATTTAATTTATAATTATATTTATTATAAAACTAGTTATTATGTAGAGATTCGAATTCGAGCTTGAATTTGTAGCTCGCGAGTAGTTTGAATAAATATTCGAGTCGAGCCGGATCGAATTCGAGTAATAAATATTCGAGTCGAGTCGAGTCGAGTCGAATCTGAGTAAGAATTTTCAAATATAATTCGAATTCGAGCCGAATTCGAGTACGAATTTATTATTTCGAATCGAATTCGAGTAGCTCTCTGTTCGCTTCGATTCGACTCGTTTACACCCTTACATACGGCTGGAGACCCACAATAATTTACAACAAAAGAGTGATAATACTATACACATGATTAAGGAATATATATATATATATATATATATATATATATATATATATATATATATATATGTGTGTGTGTGTGTGTGTGTGTGTGTGTGTTGAATGTTTACTTACAATTTTTGTACTCGTATAAATTCTATGTATTTGCATTTAAAAAAAAAAGAAAATAAAGTGTAAATTATGGGTTAGCACCACCACCAGTTGTTGAACCAATCCCAACCTGCAACCATGGAGAAGAACTTCCATTGATGTTCATGTCCTTTAGCTCACTTAGCTTTGCTAACTTCACCTTACTGTCAGCTTCATCATCCACATTTTGCATAGAAACAATATTAATATTACTCTTTTTGATGTTATTTTTCTCATCCATGTCCTCAATTTGATGGTGGTGGAGGTGATGTTTATCTTCCGGTTCGACATCCACCCATGATTGTAGATTTATTTCTGTGGACACCTCAAAGCTTAGCGGGTTTCGTGGGTCCCGCCGGATTCCGGCAATGTCGTTTGCCGGTGCCGGAAGGTTGAGATCAAGTGGGTCGGGTTTGTTGTGTTGAGGGTAAGGTCTTTGATAATTATTGTGATCATGAAATTGATGGTGATATTTAACAAGTGAAGATGTGTCCGGAGAATTTGAAGTGAGCCAATGGCACCTTTTGTGCCCTCCTAGGGCTTGTCCTGATGAAAAAACCCGGTGACAAACGGAGCATTCGTGGACTTTTGATTTCCACATTGACGCTCCGACTAATGGACCGTGATCATATTGTAACGACGAGTTTGATTTCGAAGGGAAGAATTCTTCGTGTGTGATGACATCGTCGTCGGCTAGACTATCATCAAATTGATTGCCTCGGGCTGCAAAACATCCTTTAACCTTCTTGTGACTAGCTCTATGTCCTCCTAATGCTTGGTGGGAGGTAAATACTTTCTTGCATGCTTTACATTCAAACAAACTTTTTGCAACCCCTTTCGCCTTGTCTAATGATAAAGGTCTTGTGAGAGGAGCGACAAATGCTGTGACTAGATTCCTCCGCTCCTCGTCCTTACTGGCAGATGCACATGATTCTTCCGGCTCCATGTCAGAGGGAGCAACCCTGGCATTCGATAATGTCATTAGGCATCTCGCGAGAGCGAGGTCTTCGTCCTCGCAAGATGGGTAAATTGAACAAAAGCTACCAACTTTAGCCCTAAAGGATCTCTTCCTTTTGGCCCATTCACACCCTCTTTGTTCATTGTTTTCCACCTCGTTTTCCGATCCTGGGGAGGAGACAAGTGACTCGGCGTCTTCCGAGCTGCATTTTCCATGCTCAAGAAAAGATTTCCATGACAAGAATTCCTTACCACAATTTTCACAAACTCGACAACTCTTAAGCCGATTAGGGTTTGTTCTTAAGGCATACATCCGCTTGTTACTATCCCGGTCACTTCCTCCAGCTTTATCTTCCCAATCGCTTGCCGGATCTTCGTCTTCAATATTGTAACTCTCATCCCCTATACCATGAGCTCTCATGTGTCCTCCTAGAGCTCTTCCACACATAAAACCTTTCCTACAAATCCTACAAAAATGCTTAAAATTTGATTGTTGTTGGTCCTCACTACAAGCCATGATCTATATATACAAGTAAGATAAAAACGAGAAAGATGAAGTGAGAGGAAAATACAAAAAAAAAGAAAAAGAAAAAAAAAGAAACGAGGAATTAATTAAGATAAGAATTATGAAGAAAAAAAAATGGGGATGGAATTAAGTAATAATGTTTTTGTAGTTGAGTAGTTGTAAGGTTGTATGGTGAAAAGAAGGTTAGTCCTAGTTTTTAGTTGGAGTAATGGTTTGGGGGAGGAGAGAGAGAGATGAGTGTGATTTTAGAGTGTGTGACAAGTGGAAGGGCGAGACTTTTTCTTTGAAGTGGAACTGGTGGCGCCGCCCGTCAAACAACCCAATGGACGGCGGAGAAAGATATATACGTATATAAACATTTAGCAAAAATAAATATTTACATACATTAATTAATTAATTTGTAGATGTGATCGAGTGAGATCGAGTATTCTCCGTTGGTCCATCAGTGGAGTAAAAGAATGAGAGTGGTTCTTGTCTAACTGCCACCTAATTCATACTCCATATTGCATCAATTCCAAGCCAAGAAAACTAAACTATGCTCCTCCTTAATTATCTGTCGGTTGGTTCAACCAGCTATTTTTCCACACAATTACATACACTAACCTACTTTTAATTATTACTAATCCTATTTTTCCTCTCTCCTTAAGTTCTTTCTTTATCAAGTTTATTGTTAACCTATAAAATGCGCAGCTGATATTATCATAATAACAATGATGTTATTCATCAAAATTTATATTTAATACTGCCTCCGTCCCTATTTAAATGACCTTTTAGAGATGGACACAAGAATTAAGATAATGATTGGAAAGCATTAAATATAGTACTCAATTGTCTATAATACCTTTAAATCATTAATTTATCATAGCACAAGAGTTTAAAGTACCAAAAAAATAGGTAGAGTAATAAGGGATAATTTTAAAAAAATTGTCATTAATTCTCCTAGATTTGAACAAAAGTCAATTAATTAGGGACAAATAAAAAACTCTTAAACGTCATTTAAATAGGGACGGAGGGAGTAATATTTTAGAATTATTCTAGCAATACTAGTTAACAATTTAAAGGACACTTTTGTTAACATCACTTTTGTTCTAACAATATTAACCATCATAATTATGGATCATGACATACTAGCAATTATTGAATTAATACTCTCTCTATCCGGGTGATTGTTTTTCTTATTGAATATTAACTTGTATAAAATGCGTTTAATTAGACAATATAATTCGGATAATTTATTTTTATATTAAAATTTGAAGAGTTTATTATTAAAATTTATTGACTATATAGGTGTAGTTGTATATATATATATATATATATATATATGCAAATCTTATTATCTTAAAATGAAAAGAACTCTCGTTATCAGATGAATTGAGTGTTTAGCTAGTACACTCACTCTTTAATTTCACTTATTATATGCTATATATATCTCCAAAAAATTACTATTAATATTTATTCACACATCTGATAATTAAAAAGTTGACATAAATATTCATAATATATACTCCATTTAACATTTGTTAAGCGCATACTTGGGTATTAAACTCAACCAAAATGCCTTTTAAGACTAATCATAATCAATTTATCCAACTAATTTATAAGGTTTAAATACACTTTAAACCAAACCTTCAAGTTTTTGACTTTTTACAACTTAAAAATGTTTTTACTTTAAGATATTGAACATTAATGTCTTAAAATTTTTATAAGTTAAACCTTGTGGCCACTTATGAGTAATAATTGATCCAAATAAGAGTATTTTGGGTAATTTTACTCCAAAATATTTTTAAAAACACAAAAAAATATAGGCACGTGATTAGTGTGCGATGATAAAAATAGAAAAAGTTTAATTCAACATAAAAGATATATACCGTTAAAACACTTGATTTTCTGGATTTATGGAAGACTTTAAAGATCTTTGAAAGAACAAAAAATTGTAGTCACGTGATTTGGATGTGATGAAAAAGAAAAATATAGAAAAATTGAAGCCAATATAATTGATAGACCATTAAAACACTTAATTACCCTTTATTTTGAGTTACATGACTTATTTCGATAACAAATGCTTAATGCGGTAGCAAAAGGTTTTATTTATAAAAATATAAATACATTAAGGTTCAATATCTCAAAGTTAAAACATTGAGATTTAAAGTGTAAAAAGTGAGAAACTTTAAGGTCTAAAGTGTATTTAAGCCAATTTATAAAGCAATCTCGACGCCTCCTTTTAACGAAAAGAATTTCATTTAAATAAACAAAAATTATTTAACAAAAGAGTTTTATTTTGAATAATGCTAGATATACAAATTATTCTATAAATATTTTATAAATTGTTGATGTGACATACTCCACCTCAACATATTGTGTGGGCCGAAGACTACATTAAAATAATTTGTTGATCAATATACTGAGGTGCATGAAGTATGTCATATCAGTAATTTATAAAATATTTATAAAATAGTTTATGTCGACATGACTCTTTTATTTTTATTTATACTCATTGTGTTAAGTTCGTTATCATATGTAATTCCATTATAATGGTCAGTAAACAACTAATAATTTATTAATTTAGAAATAAATATGGAAGAAAATATAGTTTTAACGCCTAACTATCAACGTTGACAAGCGATTCATTCATAGGTTTTTTACAGGAGCCCAGCTGGCCGGAATCTCTCATTATTCTACCACTAAATTAAGTTTTAATTCTTGGACTAATATTGTAAGCCTGATTGAAATTTGTATCTAGTATTTATTAGGACAAATAAAACTTTAATGTGACGGCGAGATTATAAACTATTATTCTCCAATTAACCAATATAAATATTTTATAATTACTGCATGAGAATTAAATAAGCAAAATACACTGTGGCCTAGTTGACCTATAAACTTGTACTATCCCTCCACTAAATTCCATATTTACATCAACCTATCTTAGCTAGTAAGAAAATTGACAAGGGAACTGTAAGTCATCCCAGGCTTCCAGCCGGCCGGTATAACGTTGTTTGCCACCAGAGTTTTGCCGGATTCCGATATAAGTTTAATGGAAAAGGGTGCTTTCAAGGTAGAGCCTTTATCAAGTTTCCAAGCTGCACCCCATGATCGTTGCATGGGTTGCCATTCATCGGAGTGTAAGGCTTCTTTGAGATTAACTCCGGCAAGGACACCATCTCCCTCTTGGTATTGGATCAGACTAGCAAAATAATTAGGATTTGATCCGGCATCCACATGAAAAGCCACTGGGCGTCCAGGATAGATGCATTCGACTCTACATTATATTCAATTAATCAATCGATACATAGAACTAGAGTTGTTCATATGTAAATTATTACTACACTGCTGATAATCACAATAGAAATTGGAAGGGGAAAAAATATATGATATCAGTATTGTTATCTTTCTATTCGCAGGAATATATATATATATATATATATATATATATATATATATATATATATATAAGGAATGCTCTTGATACTTGCTCTATATATATATATATATATATATAAAAGGCTGTGTACATTTGACCCAACTATTTGAAGGACTTTTTTGCACTAAATTTATCGTTTTTTATAAGTACTATTTTCATATGTATTTTTGATATTTTCATATAATTTTCTCTTATATGAAAGTGAGACCCACTTTATATATACTCATGTGAGAAGGAACATGTAAAAATATCAAAAACACATACTTTTTATAATATGAATGTGATATGAATGCGACACCAAGAATGATAATATATACTACTAGACCGTCACCTTAATAGTTGTCATAACATTTAACAATAGCTAGCAAGATTAATATTCTCTTAATTTCATAAAAGTGTCTAATTTATTAAAAAAAGTTACCATTGGAACTTTATTATTGTGTCGATACTAATAAACTGAACCCTTGGTAAATTTTTGAATTAACATGGAATAAAAATATATATTATTGTTTTGTAAATTTTACAAATAAGAATTCTTTTGTAGAATGGATGAAGGTAATATATGATATCAAGTCTATATATATAAATATCAGTTAGCTTCTTATGCGGATGATCTGCATGCGAATAACCTTTAGCGACAGACAAAATCGTCGCTAAATTCGTCATCATAGAGTGTGAACCGGGCTATAGCGACGGTTCAGGGCTATGACGACGGTTCAGACCCTATGATTACGGTTTTAGTGAAGGTTTTGTCCGTCGCTAAAGATGGTCCGCATGCGGACCACCCGCATATGAAGCTCTCTATATATATATAAAGTTAATTAACCGCTTTGCTTCAATTAAACACAAGAGCCTACGTATTTAGTTTACCACTTCTTATATCAAAAACTTCATGCTAACTAGCGGTACCTCTTAAACTGTATTTGCAAGACTCCCGCATTGCGAAGTTGATTAGACTTGCCGGAAATTGCCATAGCTCCAAAAGCAGTGCCACTTAAGTCAAAATGAACTGATTCCGCCACACAAGGACCTCCAGGGCACTCATCTGTTATAACCACAGTCACCGGATTCCCCGAACATGCCTTATTTTCGCTGCATTTCACCTAATATAGAATTCAACCAAAAATATAATGGGGTATATATCATTGTTAAAGTTTCATAATTAATAGTGCATACGATGATTTCCTTTTTTAAAATCACAACCCTAGGTCGACTATGGGAATGGACCTCATCTGATTAGTATACACTTTATAGCCGTTTATGACTATGGATCAAGCACAATATATTAATTAAACTTTCAAATGTTGTATGTATATATATATAGCACGTACCTGATAACAAGCTCCACATCCTTTGCCTGCTTTGAACAAAGAAGGACCACCAGCTGCTATTAAGGAAGAGAATGGTGCTTGCCCTACAGTATTCCCATATCCACAAGCACCACCTATGCCCAAAAAATCATATATATATATATATATATATATATATATATATAAATTTAACGGGAATATAATTTTATTTATGTGCATAAAAGAACACTAGAGGAAGATGGCTGAGTTCGTGTCAATACTGTGTTAAAGTCCTCTAATTATATGTTAAGATTTTAAGATTAAAATACAAAATTGTATTTTAATCTTAAATCATTTGCACAACTATACCATGAGATGGTGATTTGTTATATTGTAAAGTCAGATACCATATTTTAGAAAATGATAAACTCTAGTACAGTTTTGCATTTTAGTCAAATTTTTATATATCTAGCTCTTACCATCACTTCCAGCACCAGTAGGACTTCCATACCATGTTGCACCAGCAGGGGACCAACCAGAATCAGATTGAATTTTGATAGACACATTAAGAAGCTTAGGACTAAAGCAAGAACAGGAATTGATAAGAACTGAAAAGAGAAGTACACAGGTTAAGATAGGGTATGATGGGGTTTGAGGAACAGCAATTGCCATAATAAACTAAGGTGTTCAAATTAACTATAATGCATGAAGCCAGATAAGTAGTTTGTGTTGGTGACGGTTTGCTAGATAAGTAGTTTGTTGTATTTATAGAGTGAGACCACTACTTAATTTTAATTTTAATTTGTAACAACTACGACTTTATCAGTCCCCATGCGGGCATTACAAGAGAGTATTAGTTTCATTTTTCGATTAAAAAAGTCAAAGTCAAGTTTTATATATATATATATATATATATATATATATATACGGTCCGGATCTTAAGCTCACCCCTTATTCGACTCACCCGAGCTCACCCTTTTTAGCGACGGACCCGGCGACGGTTCGGTCATACAACCGTCGTCTATATATATAGCGTCGCTAAAAGTATAGACGACGGTTATATGACCGAACCGTCGCCGGGTCCGTCGCTAAAGGAGAGTGAGCTCGGGTGAATTGGATTAGGAGTGAGCTTAAGATCCGGACTATATATATATATATATATATATATATATATATATATATATATATATATATATATACACACACACACGGTCAGGATCAAGAGCATTCCTCCTTAAATAGCATTCTTTTATTAAAACTACGTCGTTTTGGAGGGACGCGGTGACATTTTTGTAAATACGCGGTGGCATTGTATTTACAAAAATGTCACCGCGTCCCTCCAAAACGACGTAGTTTTAATAAAAGAATATTATTTAAGGAAGAATATTATTTAAAGAGAATGCTTTTGATCCTTACCGTATATATATAATAACAATCACCTGGATTAATTAATTCCCTCGAAAGGTTAGCTATCGGACCTCTAAACTCAAGGGAAAATTAACATTTAGGTAATAGATGGGTGCTTATGACTGACTGAAATTGGAGGGAGCGAATGGGTTATAATGACGATTTTTTCCGTCGTTATAACATAGAAAATTGACTTTCTATGTTATACATAGCGACGAAAAAAACCTTCTAGTTCGATATATATATAATATGCTGACATGGTGCAAGTAAATAAAATCAATAATCAAGTAATTACCCCTCTTATCTTGCGTGGCGTGTGCAAGCACCCATTTATAGTTAGCAAACACTATTTTCGGTCGCTACCTATCAATTTTTATATGCGAACTGACCTTCTAGTTGAGGTTTAACTAAAATTATGTACTACTAAATCAAATATTAGTAGTACATTTTACAGACGCAACGCAACCATTAGTGAGCCCCCATGACCCATCACTACTTATGTTGTACTACCTAATCCCTATCCCTCCAAAATGATATTTGACGTTTTTAGCTTTTCCGTGCTCATGATATTAAAATTAACTAAATTAAATTAGAGCTGTTTACGGCATATTTAAATAATTTTTCAATACTTTTTCCAAATAACATATTAAAATGATACAATATTCTCAAGTTTACAATTTTATTATTTAGTTATCACTAGCACACTAAATATTGATCAAGAAATTAGGAGTAAACATGAAATAAAAATATATTCTTAAAATTTGTAAATGTGACCTTATTTAAAAAAAAAAAAGAGTAATCGCCGTGAACCTTATCAAAGGAAAAAAAAATACCCTTGCCTTAATATTTAATTTGCTTAACTTTTACAAAGCTTTTATAATTACAATTGTAAAATATACTAATTTATGTAGAATTATAAGAGCCTAATTAAGAGGGACTCATGACCTCTTACATAATTATAAAAGTGTTGCTAAATATAATTTCGTTCATTTTAATGTCAATAAAATAATTATTATAAAAGTATCGCTAAATATAAATTTATCCTAAAAATATTATTTTTGTTATGACAATATCAATCGTCATAATTAATTAGCCAATTCTAAATCAATAGTTTCTCTTTTTGGTTGAACTCGCTAAGGAGGTGAAGAAAATGATGATTAAAATTGGGTAAAATATCTAGTGGCTTTTATTAAAGTATTTTTAATTTTATTTGGGTGGATTATTTAATTTCATATGAATATTCTTTTTGTTGTTTCCGTATACTAGTGACCATATGAGAAAATGAAGTACAGTTTTAAGTAGAAAGAGATATGTTTTGTTTTTTTAATCCTGTGGAGGATTTTGCATTCGTAATTGATGGTGATAAAATTTCAAATATCCGTTAACATGGCCGTTAAATGGCGGTTATCGGCCGTTAAATAAATTAATTATCTCAACTCTTTAAACTTCCCACGTGCATGTCATATTCTTATTTAAACGATATTACGTACGTTATACAATGCGAGGATTTAGGATATTCTAGGCACGACTATTTGGTAGCCGGTAGGCGACAAAATATTAAATAAAAATAAATTAGTAAATATTAAAACTCAAAATTGATATAAATTTATATTTAGTTAATGAAGACGGTTCTAAATCAATTCTCTTAAATAACACTCTCTTAAATAATATTTTTTTATTAAACTACGTTATTTTAGAGATTTTATTTAAAAATAAGCGGGGTCGTGAGTGACATTTTTGTAAATAAAAAGAAAGAAAGTGGGACCACTCTATTTTAATATTATTTTATATTTTAAAAAAATCTTCAAAACGACGTAATTTTAATAAAGGAATGTTATTTAAGAGGAGTGTTTTAGATCCGTTCTATTTAGTTAATATAATAATTATTATTGGTAATTGTCTTAAAAAGTATTAGCAATTACAGTATTTATCGTCTTAAAATTTGAAATAAATTATATAAAAGTTTAAATTTAAAAATATTTCAACTTGAGTTTACAAAGTAAAATTTGATCCACGTACTTATATATATATATGTAACAGAAGGAGTATATCTATGTATATGTGGCTGAATTTTTATATATTGATGCATTTATTTTATTTTATTTTGTTGTAGAGTAAAATACAAAAGTGATCATTGTACCCTTACTATATTTGAGGCCTAAATATGGATTAATACCCTAAATTTTTAATATTTTTTTCCACTTTGGAGATTGTTTTCACAATTAACTTAATTAGGTGATTAAACTTTTAATTTTATTACACTTTGGAGATTGTTTTCTCAATTTTTTCAATCAGAAGATTAAACTATATTTTTTTTTCACTTTGGTGTTATGACATTAATCATATAAAATTATGCCTCATTTATTCAAAATATTTATCAAGCAAAGAAGGGGTTTACCCACTTAGTTATCGTTCTTTCTTTTTTTAAGTGTAGAAGTCTGTATAAATATAATTTATGTTGTCTCATTAACTGACGGTTTGTTAAGCTTATGAGGTTGAGGTTTTATTTTGAATCTTGGTGAAAGCAATTTTTTTTGTCTTAATTTGACTTACTTACATGTCATCATTGTCACGCAGAATAGTTAACACCCAACTGTCACATAAAAGTTTATTATTCAAATTTTTTTATAGTAGAGGGTGTTTTGCATTGACCAATAAAAAAAAACATAATATTCAAATATACTTAAAAGAGTACATTAATGGTAACTTTTGCATTTTACTCTTTTGTTGTATTTTCTTCATTTCTTTCTTCAATATCCATAGTATGTATATTTTATTTTCTCCTATCTTTATATATTTACTCTTTCATATGAGTTTGTGTTCATCTTATTAATTTGGAATAAAAAAACCTTTTCTGAGGTCTGAGGGAGTGTTTGATAAAAACTGAATGAATCTGAATCTGAATGGAAAAAAAACTGTTTGATAATTGACATGTCTGAAACATCTGAATGACAAAACTTTATTATTTTACCCCTTTGAAAAAATTTAAAATTGTTGTAAATTTATTTAATATTACTTAATATAATAGTTAATATATTTTTTTAATTATTTAATTTTTTTTTACTTCATTCAGCTAAAAAAATCTGACTTTGCCATTCAGCTCGTCCATCTTACCAATTCAACCATTCAGACCAAAATAAACGTACTGACCGATTCAGCCATTCAGCTCTAAACAAATCCTCCCTAAGTTATGTAGTTGTGTTTAAATAACTTGAGTACTTGTGTAGAATATTTCGATAATCGGATAAGATTTATTCAAAGTGATGAGATTGAGGTAGTAAATATATATGATGCCGATTTAATTTATATATTCATAAAATTTTATAAGAGATTCGAATAATGTGGACGTTTTTGTTCTATACATGCAATCTCATGCAAGTTAAACAATCCAACATTAATCCATTATTTTTTAAATAAATAAATCCAACATTAAAAGTGACATTTTTGTTTCTTAGTAGAACTCAAACTTAATGGATTCTGTTAATCCTTTATTAATAAATTGATCTTTGATCCTGTAATCTCTGCTGACGTATTGATAGCAGAATTGAGTTTGTTAGTATGTCTTCTCCGTTCTAAAATTAAAGATAAAATTTGATTTTTAAAATTAAACGACAGCATATTAAATTTTAATTTGATGTGAATTTATTTAATTTTAGTTAATATAATTATTATAATTGTATAGTATTAATAAAAATTATAAATCAAAAAAATTATTTCATTCTAAATTTTAATAAATTGTACCAATTTTAAAATATAATATGTGTCGTTTGATCTCAAAAGTTAAATAATATATTTCTAATTTTGAAACGAAAAGAGTATTTATTAAAACATATTTTCAAGCATAGCTTCATCGTCTTTATGAAAAATATGTTTTGTTAGGATTGCTATCATATCATGTTATGCACCACATGTTAGTATAATCTGGATTCTTAAACTTGTTTACAAGGCCCAAAGGATAGAAGACCAGAAGGCCCAGTCTCGAGGTCCAAAGCTAAGGCCCACTTTCGTTGAGGGCCCTACTTGGCAAGAGATGATAAAAGACCCCCTGTAGAGTCACATCAGCCGCTACTAAAAGGTACTCCCTCTATTCTTTAATATAAATCGTTTTATAATTATGCACAATTATTAAGTAAATATTAATATAGCATTAAATATAATATTAATTATCTATATTGCCCTTGTATTAGAAAAAGAGAACGTTATTTATTTGGCAAAAAATAATGAGAGAACCAAAGTTATATTTATTACTTGGGGTAATATTGAAAACTAAACAATTAATGCTTACTTGAAATTCTCAAACGACTTATATTAAGAAATAAAAATAATTCTTTAAAACGACTTATATTAAGGAAAGTAGAAAGTATTTAACGGTGCAATTATTCTGTGATGGGATAACTTTATACACACCACGTAGGTCAATCTCATTTATCCCTCGATGGGACAGATTTGAAGGGACACATGCCAAGACGGAAGTAGTTAGTTTGAAGTTTATTTTGAGATAAGTTGGTCAATTGACCAATAGAATACTGACACGCATGCGAGATTAAATATATGTCAATATTATATTGATTAATTAATTAATTTATCAAAAAAATAATTTCATACTAATCGGATCCTGGCGAGACTAACTCAGATAAAAGAAAGGCAAGTAAATGAGTGTTTTGGAGTTAAAGATGTTGGAAGAGAAGAGAAATGAAAATGAGGGAAAACTAGTGATTTGTGAGCCAAATATTTTATCCTCTCTTTTGAGAAGAAAGTCAAAGAAAAGAAAATGTATCTTTTACTTCTCTTATTTAACTTTCTTTTCTTTTCTATTATTTAACTGAAAAACTCTCAAACACAATGTTAACCCTAATTTGTTGCTATTAACTTAATTGCACTAAAACTCTTGAAGGAAATTTAAGCAATTGAGATTAGTTAAATTTAAGATAACCTTAATATAATTATCAGTTTTCTTGTCTCTCCTTTAGCCACATGATTATCTTCTTCTTTTTATTTTGTATTGAATATGATAAATATGATGTCATACTCGATATGTAATATAAGGTTACTTGGTTTCCTGGTTGGTTACCATTGAAGAGAAACTGAGATTCCCAAACACTTGTTAATATGATTTTTGCTCATGTTGGATTGAAATTAACAAGGTTGGGTCGACCCATAAAATATCAAAAACAAGTTTAACAAGAATTGATATATCATCTTTATTGTGCCTCACTTTTAACCTGATGGGCTAACATTATCTAGTCCTTCATCCATTTATTTAAGCAATGTTGATTGCTTATAAACCTTAAATAAAGGGAACTGATCATATTTTCACATGTACTTTTGATATTATTACCTATTTCTCTCTCACATGAGCATACAATGGGTATTACCTTCATGTGAGAAGAAATCATGTGAAAAAATCAAAAACGAATGTGAAAATAATGATCCCCTAAATAAACTATATAACAAACATAACATGCTAATGATTAAATATAACATTTTAAACCAAGACATATTTAGGTTATTTATAAAATAAGATTTCATTAAGATTTAGGGATCTTTCTAAATAAGAATATAATTTAAATGTTTGGAGGTAATGTGCATGCATATTTTCTATAATTTGAGACCATTATATTATATTATTATCTGTTGGGATTGACTTATAATTATGTGGGTTCGACGAATGACCATTAAGACATGGTAGTCAGGGCTTGGGGATTTATTAGTAGCCCGATCTTGGGTTTTACTAATGTATTGAGCCTTATGTACATGTGTTTGGATTCATGTTATAGCAATTAGAGTTTTCTAGTTACTATAAAAAATATTGTTTGGTGTGTGGATGAGTGGATCATCATAGAGTATGTGACGCATCTAATGAATACATCAGACAAGCTGGACTAGCCAAATTAGTGAACTTGGGTATATCACGTGTTCTTACTTTTTCGTCTTTCATATAATATTTGTGTGAATAAAATATTATTGGTTCTTAAATTCTAACATTTGGTATCAGAGTTGCATTTGAGGGTTCTGGGATTGTCAAATTTAAAATGTCGAATATAGGGGTCGTCACAGATTGAAATTGATAAATTCAACGGAAGAGTTTTGAACTCTGGAAACTGAAGATGAAAGATCTGCTTGTGGATATGGATTTCTGGATAATAATTAAAGATCCAAAGTCGATTGTTATCACTTAGAAGAAGTGGACGTCTTCGTCTGAAACGAAGTTGAAGGAGAAACTTGTTGAATGGGAGAAGTTGGACCGGAAGGCTCGTGGACTGATTCGACTTTGTCTTGTTGATAATGTCTTGATTAATGTTTCTAGGGAGAAGACTACGAAGGATCTCTGGACAAAATTGGAAATCCTATATCAAAGTAAGGTTGTGTTTGATAAATCTGGGAATTAAGATCTGAATGATTATGATGTCTTAATAAATTAGATCATCTGAATGGTTATGAGGTCTGAATCTAAAAAATTGTTTGATAACAAAAAAGTAAGTTGTCTCTTAATGACACTATTTTACCATTTTAAACGGTAAAATTTTAATTAATAATTTTAAATATTCAATTTAATAAAAATGAGTGCATAATATTGTTGAATATATTTATATAAGAAAAAATTATCAAAAAAATTTCATTAAGAGGTACCTCTTAATTATTAAGATTTCATTTTCTGTCTTACCGATTAAGAGGCATTCAGAGGTAACAAAAAACAAAACAAACAGCATCATTCCTCTTAGCGAATAAGAGGCAGTCCATTAAGAGGCAATCAGATGTAAACAAACATCACCTAAGTCTTTAGTTAATAAACTGTTTCTTAGGAAAAAATTGTATAAACTTTGGACGGATGATGGAAGTTCAATCTCTGCACACCCATATAAATTTAATACCCTGATTAGTTAGTTATCAAAATGATATCAATAATGATGATAAAGCTATTATCTTGCTTTGCTCTGTTAACTTCCTGATAAAACTACTTAAAAAAGTTAGGTGAGTGTTCTGAAGCATGGCATTATCCATTTAAAAGTCTATGTTTAAATTGCTTAACTTATTTTAAAGCTTATGCACTCGAGAGCCATAATGCTTTAAGACTTTAACCTCTAAGACATTAAATAACAGGAAGATACCCTAATAAGTATATTATTATATATTAATATCTCTCCAATAATTTTGAAACAATTAGACAAAAGTTGAAGTTGTAATATATAATATAATATACACTATGTCTTCAACTTATGTTGTTAGTTGTTACTAAGCCATATAATTCTCTTATTTGGGTTTTATCTTTTAAAACAGTTTGCAACTTCCTCTTACCTACCAAAATGCAGCAATTGTATTACTGTGCAGTGCAATCTTGCCCAAACAAAAAACAAAACAAGTGTATTTTGGTATATATTTATTTGTGCCAGGTTATAGCTTATAGCTTATAATAATTAAGTTGGTATTGTAGTGTTTGGTACAACTTTTACGAATAAACTATAAGCTTAAAACATGCATAATTCACAAGTTGTTGCAAGGGTGAGTGTATCAATTTATATGTCGTATACGATTATTGAGTTAAAGTATCAAATCGATTAAATTTGTCCTAAAAAATCACTATTTATAGAAATCTTTCCACCTTGTATCAATTGGTTTTAAATTGTACCGATATTTCAGTGTAGTATCAATGATTAGATTAAGTTCTCTTATCGATTAAGTTTGACCTGAAAACACTCATTATATATAGTTAACGTACTCTCCGCTTAATACCAATTAATTTAAATTAGATCGTTTAACATATTAATTATATACATGCCTTTGTTTTAAGTACTAGTGAATGAGATTTGTTTTCACTAAAAAAAATAGAATTAGTTAATTACACAATCTCAGAAGAAATGTCTACATCTTTCTCTTGAAGTTGGTTGATATAGTTGAGTTTTTTTCTTGGGTTTATATATAGAGCCTACCAAGATTTACTTCCATGTATCTTAATTTCTATATCACTATATATATATATATATATATATATATATATATATATATATATATATATATATATATATATATATATGGGAGATCCCACATGCATTTTAACACAAGCACTACAGAGACAACCTAATTGTGACACTTTTTTTCCCCTTTCTTTATTTAAAATGTATGCACTTGATAAATCAGCTTTTGTACTTTCTTTTTTTATAATTTATGCACTCGATAAAGCAGCTAGTGTATGTCATAGACGTGTCAATGGGACATGATCACGATGTTAATCGGGAGATTCGGTTATCATGAAATTAACTTCATGATAAATTGGTCAATTGATTAATACAGTGCTGACACGTAAAGAGAGAATTCAATTCCCGCCAGCGTGTCGACACTGTATTAATTAATTGACCAAATTTAACTTCATACTAACGACTCCCTTAATTGAGTGGAAGTCAGTTCGTCAAAATCAACTCTAGAAATCAATTGAATAAAATTAGCCGATATTTTATCCAATTGAAGGATATTTTTTTCACTTAAAAGACCAAATTAAAATTTAATGACAACTTAGAACGACCCTTAATTTGAAATTAAGTCGATCTATTTTGTTAATGTACGCTATATGATCTCATTATATTTCAATCTTAATGTTTTACATGTTAATCGAAAAGAGATTCATTTTGAGAGGGGAGAGTACTCACTCAATTCCAAAATTTTCCGTCTCAAATTTAGAAATATATATAACTAAAATTTGCGGCGTTTTGTTAATCAATTAAAGAACAACAAGAATGTGAATTACAATTGCCTTGTCTCTATAGTTTTTTTTTTCTTGTTTGGCGGTCAAACAGTCTAATCTACTAAAATATATAGAAACTATAAATTGTTACAAACAATGACAAGATTACAATATAAAGATTGAAATTGTAATCCTTTCAAACAGGATAACAAAAACATATAATAACAGATAATCAGAAAAATGGTCAATCATAGTAACAGCTAGTGGACACCAAATATATTCATGAAAAACAGTCATAATTTCAAAGTAATAACAAAATATGCATATATGAGCAGTTCTTCAATACTAGCAAAAGAAGAATTGGTTGTCATGATAACATCATACCTAAATCTGAATAATTTATCTTCAACCATTCACGTAAAGAAAATTTTTTTACGTCCCAATCAGAGAAAGCAAACTCCCAAGAGATGATAACGAAATCCTCTCACAAAGAGAAAAAAATCAATCATATCATGGATAAAACAAGTCCCACAAAAGGGAAAAATAAATACAAAGAAGAGATAAGATCCAGAGAGGATGATCTCTGCAAAATAAGGAGAGTCCTCCCCATATTTAAGATTGAGGCTAGGGTTTTTGTCTGCCTCTGTAATTCAATCTAAGGAACAAAACTTTTTGAATTAGCTCAGTCAAGTGGCCAACTCGCTTAGTTAGAGTAAATTGACTAATGTATTGACTAATGTAAGGTCACTTTAGTCGCTTATGATTAACATAATCAATCTCCCTAGATTTTGTAAATTTTAAAGTTAATCACGCTGAATATATATATACTAGATGTGTCTCGTGCTTCCGGCACTATATGGACGGTGAGATTTATTCCAAACTTTAGACTGTCCACATGATTATTAGAGTGAGCGAAAAATTCAAAATTAGTTGTATTTTATTAGATAAATATATATATATATGGAAAAATATATGTACACACCTATGTAGTACACAGTCGGTTATGACAATGGTTTTTTGGGATATAGTGACGGTTTCACCCATTGCCATAGTTATTCTGGGCTACGACGACAAGTGAACCGTCGTCATAACCCAAAAAATCCGTCGTCATAACCCGACTATATATATATATATATATATATATATATATATATATATATATATATATATATATATATATATAAGCGAACTGGGTAAATTTAGGTCACCAAACTGTCACTTAGGCTCAAGTAAATCAAACACATGTTAATTAGAAAAAATAGTTCCGATTAGAGAAACACATGTTAAATCAAACCAAGGTTTAAATAGTTAAGCTAAATACGTCATTCTAAAATCAAACCTGCTTGTATACTGTTGTTACAGTACTTTTCAATTGTTTTAATGACATTTTGAACTTTTAGCAACACTGATTACTCTGACCGTATAATTATTATTCTTCCATATTTATCAAACGGCCTTATTTTTAAATTGAAAAAGGAGATAATTAATTATATATTAACCGCAAGTGGAATTACATAATTCACTACAAATTAAAGTATTGGTACATAATTTTTGTAAGCCTTATATTGAAGCTTTGATTCGGACGTGGAAACCTTTATATATACATCATCACTGTACATATTCACAACTCAACTCAATTCAACAACACCTTTTGTACATCATATTACACAACAAAATTTATATATATCTAGAGGATTTTTTTAGTCTGAAATTGATCTACAAAGTAATTCGAGCAATTTGATTGTATCTTCTTTCTTGTCTTTGTTTAGATTTGATTTCTTCAGCACACCTTAAAGTTTTCTCTATTTGATAACCTCCTCCAATGCTCACTTCTCTTTCCAAATGGCAGCAATAGCTCTCAAAAACACTTACATTTACATGCAATTTGAACCCCATCAAGAAGAGAAATTCAAACTCCAAGTCATTCATTTCTTTCCTTGTTAATCCTCCCACTCTTGCAAAGTAAGAATTTCTATAATTCCTGCACATATATATATACAACAAGATATATAAATATTTAGAAAAATCAATTATCTCTTGACATGTGCACATATATATCCTCCATATGATTAACATATCCACATTAAAAAAGAGAATTAATTAAAGAAGCTTAATTAGTACGTACATATCCTCCACATATTTAGAAGCCACCATGATAGTTGTAATGAGAAGCCTATGCACATTCCTTGCAGAAATTCTAAACTGGGGATAACTCTGGCAAAACCGATCAATGTACGCATATGCAACAACATAAACAGAAGGTCCAGCTCTAGTGTACCTAAAAATTCTCTCGAGATACGATTGAATAGTCATATCCGGAGCCTCATGGCAATCGAAAACGCTGGTTTTCGATTGCCATTTCCATGTACAATTCCTGGCTATTCTCTCATTCCTAGCCATACTTCTTTGTATCAAAGAAGCAAGAACAGAAATCACTAGTGGAGTGTTTGAGTCTTGCTGGTATGAATAAGAATACACATCATTTCTAAGCTTTCTTGGAGATATAGCCAAAGACGAAGAAGCCATTTTAGTATAAGCTAGTAGTGTCAAGTCAATTTAATTGAGCTGAGGGAGAGACAGATATATCGAGAGATGGGATTTTTATGTGAAAGAAAATGGTATTAATGGGAGAGATTATTTATACAAAGGCCAGGCCGGGCCGGAGAGACTTAATTGGTTATTTGGTTGTGATAGTGAATAAAGAAAGTGGGAAAATGGCCATTTGGAAAGAAGGTGGGTGGGAAAGGAGGAAAATATCAAATTACAAGATATGTGCCTCCTCATTGTAAAGCAAAAGTACAGACACGCCAGCTATTATTGTGGTTAATTATATATTATTATCATAATTAATTAAGTACTTTAAATATAAAATAAGATAACTTTGTAGATTTTTATTATAATATATATTATTTTTTTCTTTCGAGTTGGATTAATTAATTTCTGATCAGAAACTTTATTTCACTCATATTAATTAAAGCATGATTGTTTTTTATAAAAAAATAATAAAATATCTTTATAACGCGTATTCTTATACGTACGTTGTGCAGTAATTACTTGTATCTTGAGTCTCAAATTATTACACATAATGCACTGATTGCTCATATCAAATTTATTACATATAATACATCTTATTGTCCTAAAATTTAATATGAAAAAATCAAAATTTAAATTTAAATGAGATTGATCAACAAAAAGAAAAGTATAATATGTAATGGAGGTAAAAAAAAAAAAAACTCAGCCGACAGTGGAGTGAAAGGAGAGAGAATGAAAGGAAATATTGAAGTCCAGTTCGTCAGGCTTTAAAGAAGACAAATACTAAATGGGTTGAGATTTGTGTCAAATGAAAGGAGTGAGACTTTGAGCAGTACAACTTACACGTGCATTGGCTTGCCCATAACCATCAAATCTTGGTTGCAACTTGCCATTTTTATGGAGCTCGTCTGAGTTTCACTGGGGCCCCTACTCCTTCTTTTTATTACATTTGGCCCCTACCATTTTTTACTTTGACCAAAATAATTAAAAATTGTCCCCACCTTTTTTACCTTATTATTTTACCTGGTTGCAGAAAAGGATTAAAGATGGGGTATAAAATTTTCTACTACCTCAATCCCATAATAATTATCGTTTTAACATGATACACATAAATTAAGAAAGTTATTTAGTGCTATCATTTATTAATTAAAATTGATGTGAAATTTCATTACTACCCCTTTATGGGAAGTTAAAAACTATTAATACAAGTGAAAAATTTCTTGAGACAATGAGAGAAGGTAGGGGTGATATAGAAAAGTAAATAATTTATTCTCCTAGAAAGTTGTAAACGACAACTAAATTGGGAAAAAAATTTCCTTCTAAAACGACAGTTATTATGGGATGGAGGTAGTAATATTTAGCGTATAATCTGAATCTGAATTTGAATGAGTTGAATATGAATGAAAAAAGTTATTTAATAATTGACATATTTAAAATATCTGAATAATAAAATTTTATTATTTTATCCCTTTGAAAATATTCAAAATTGTTGTAAATTTATTTAATATTACTTAATATAATAGTTAATATTTTTTTTAATTTTTTAATTTTTTTTACTTCATTCAGCTGCTCATTCAGCATTCAGTTAAAAAAATCTGACTTAGCCATTCAGCTCGTCCATTTACCGATTCAGCCATTCAGACCAAAACAAACGCACAGACCGATTCAGACATTCAGTCATTCAGCCATTCAACCCCATTCAGTTCTAAACAAACACTCCCTTAGTCAATTTTAATTATCGATCATATTTTAGTCTAGTAGTTAAAACTGAAATATTGTAATTTTAGGTATCAGATTTTAATTAGATTTGTCTTGTTATTATAGCCCCTTTTGTTGTGTTTACTTCATACTAATTAACACAACAACTACCAATTTTCTCTATTTATTTGAAGTTATATAGTATAAACTATAAATTATAGAATTAATAAAATCCAATATGTACAAATAAGTACCCCGCAAAGCATGCACAAAATTTTATAAACTATAATCAAAACTAATTTGAAATATATCTAAACAACTCATTTAAGATTTATCTCGAAATTTACACACTCTATATATATTTATTTTTCCTTTGTTCCTTTTTTGAAAAAAAATAAATAAATAAACAAATACCTCCCCCCCTATATTTATTGATACACTTGATGTTAAACCAATTAGATCCACTTAAATTTTTGTGGTACATATGTAGCACATCAAATCTATGGTTCCAAAGTAAAATAATGAAATCAAAACAGTACGATTTTGTACAATATTATGAGTACAACAACATAAATGTTGCCCCACTCTTGGATGCTCTACAGGCTGTGGTATGGCCAGCGCCATAATTTAGCTTTTCGACATATATATATATATATATATATATATATATATATATATATATAGGGAAATGATCCATAGCTAGTACTTGCTAGGGACCAAAATTGGGCAAATAGCATCTTAGTCGTACGTTCTATAGATTAAGGGCTGAGATTAAAAATGAAGAATTTCCCTACGCTGGTTCGTCTAGCGTACGATTAAAAATACCAATTTGCCCACTAAATACGCTAGACGAAGTGGCGTATCTCTAATAAGGCTCTTTCATACGCTCTATTCCTAAATCAAAACCTTCCCTCCTGCTGCGATTTCCCTCCTGCCCTCCTGCTGCGATTTCCCTCCTGCCTTCTTGCTGCGGCGATTTCCCTCCTGCCTTCTTGCTGCGATTTCGAAAGGTGAAGCCCTTTTCCCTGCGACTGTGCCGAACCCTCGATTCCTGCGACGATTCCCTAAACCAAACCCTTCCTCCTGCGATTTCGAAAACGAAACCCTCCCCCCTGCTGCGATTTTGAGATGCTATTCCCTAAACTCGTTCGGCTACTCGTCTAGCTCTCCACTTCTGCAGGTTCAGTGCCCACTCTCTTCTCCATTTCTTTCTTTGTTGCTATGAGAAAGCACAAAACCCTTTTTACTACTCTGAATTTGAAACAAAAAAAAACCCTAAATTTAATGTTTGATATTAATGGAGTATAATTATTCTTCTTTCAGGATTAAAGATAATTATACATCTTGAAGTTTGGTGTTCATCAATTTTTGAAGGAAAGGGTATGATAATCCTGACCCATGTTGATAATCTGATTGGGGCAAAAAAATTTCCTGCAATTTCATTGTGAAATCGAATTGGGGTTGTTCGCAATTGAAGCTGTGAAATCGAATTGGGGCAAAGAGTACTGGTAATCTTGGTTTTTCTTGGTTTCAATTCTTTTCAGGACTTACTCTTTATGACTAAGCTATTCTTTTAAGCAGTAGTGGTAATCCTTTTTTTGTACCAAGCTTGAGATTGTTTGATTGCAGCTTTTAATTTTTAATTTATTTATAAAAAAAATTAAGGTTGTAATGTTGGTGGTTGTCAAGTCTCCATGATGCTAGGTTATTACTTCATTGCTCGTATCTATTTTTTATGGGGATTTTTATAGATTATTTAATACTCCTTATTTTGATGAATGTGTAGGAAACATATGGATATTAATCCTGGACCTGCTAATCCTATTGTGTTATGGGACCAAGAAAATCATGTATCGTCAGACTTATGGCAAAATATTGTAAGTTTATTTATTTATAACAACTTTCATTTTGTTAAATGATGATTAGAAACATTCATGTTGTGACGCTTTATGTTTGTATGTTTTTGGACGTGTAGGATAGGGGTGTGTTAGAAATTTGTCAAATGTCTGCAAAATTAACTGAATGGAACTTGACTGAACAACAAGAATATTTGCTGGAACAAGTAGGTTTTGGTATATTTTGTCATCAAGCTATAGTGTCAAAGATTGATGCATCTCTTATATCTGCTCTAGTTGAACGTTGGAGAAGTGAAACAAATACGTTTCACTTAAATTGTGGAGAGATTAGCATTTCTTTAGAGGACGTGGGATTTTTATTTGGGTTGCCCGTATTAGGAAAAGCTTTGACTTGCGGAGAATTAGAAAGTCCCAAAAATTATTTTACAAGGGTTTTTGGGCAACAAGTTGTAGTAGATGAGTGGACACAATGCTATAAAAGGGGGGGCATAAGTTTACCCTGGTTAAGACAGAGATATGGTCAAGTACCTGGTGATGCTACTCCAGATGATGTCGTAAAACACACTAAGGCATATCTGTTGTACTTGTGTGGCGCTATTTTGTTTCCAACCAAGCTTAAAAATATTGTGCATCCTAGATATTTGTTGCTATTGGAAAGATTGGAAGACGTAGTTACATATGCTTGGGGGGCGGCCGTTTTAGGGCATTTGTATAGGGGTTTGCATGAGGCTACTCGCAAAACAACGAAAAAATTCGCAGGTTGTGCAACCCTTCTTACGATGTGGGCTCATGAACGGTTCAACATTGGTCGTCCAACCCCTAAGCCTATGTCCCAGAAGTTGATACCTAGGGCATTATCCTGGGCATTCTCCTCTTTTGATCCTAATTCAAAACAATATCAGCGCCTTAAAAATCCACATCACCATCTTCTGTTTTACCGAGGAGAGTTTGATAATATGTTGGAAACAGATGGGGTGTGGCGTCCATATCAGTTATTTGATAGACGTTTGTCTTGGGATTTTTTTGAGGCAAGGTTAGGTGGAGCCGCTCGTATACCATTGATACATTACGACATAGTTGAGTTTCAAATGCCTGACAGATATATGAGGCAATTTGGATATTTGCAGTCGTATCCATCTAATGCTGAAAATATGGTAGAATTGCGAAAGGAACATAAATTATTTGAGAGAATAAATTTTGAAAATCATAGGGCCAACTATATTAGATTGTGGGATGCATACATGGAGAGTTTAGAAGGACAAGTGTTGGAGGCTCTGCAGCATATATCTACCGAGGATTATATGACGTGGTATAGAGAAATTACTCGACGACGGATACACCATACTCGACCCTACAGGCGTCAAGGGGAAGATTATGAGCCACGGGTATTCATTAACCAATATGTGGCTGTAAACACGGTAAGTAGATCAATTTATAATAGTTATTAATGTTTTTGTTTTTTTAACTGATTATCTTGTTTTATTAATATAATTTCTTAATTTCATTGTAGATTGAGAGTGCAAAAGCTATATTTGAAAAGTTGTTGTCAACTGGACATCCACCTGAGTTGAGAACCATGTATGACACATGGTTCAATACATTTTACCAGCCGTTCATGAATGACTATAGAGGTGTTCCAATCAATCCAAATCCAACGCAATCTCATGTTGGACAGATGGAGATTGACATGACAGGATCCCAACCTACAGTTGGGCAGATAGAGATTGACATTACAGGATCCCAACCTAGAGTTCAAGAGACTAAGCCTAGCGTTGGCCCTTCTACTCACTTTTTCAAGTACTTAAAGACGGAAAAAATCAATTGGCTAAATCATCATTGGTTTAGTCCAACTCACGACCCATCAGACTTTCCTCATAGCCATCCAGAAGGTCTATACAAGTTTGAATTTAAAGATGTTAACTGTTTGAGACCCAATGGTTGGTTATGGGAACATGTCTTGGATGCTTATTTGTTGTTGTTGCGAGACAGAGAAGCTAAAATGTGTAAAGAAGGTATCCAAAGATGGGCTCGATTTTATTTCATGCCAACGTACTTTGCGTTGTTAGGTACCCAAAACTTACCAAGTGCCGGAGTAGACATGCCAACCATACGAAAATTTCTAAGAAGTTACATCAATCCTACAGTTGGTGCCCCAGTACATGAGTGTGATTACATATTCGTTCCAGTCTTCAACGAAACCAACAGTCATTTTTTCTTGTTTATTTGGAGTGTCAGCAAGTGGAAAGTTATGCTACTTGACCCACTATATGATGACAAACCATTAATGCCATTGTCACAATTATACCAAAACTTTTTTGCGGTTGTGGTGAGTTCATTAATAAAGTTAATGTTTTTCATGTCATTAGAAAGACATGTAATTACTACTACTTCGGACTTATAAGTAATGGGTTTATTGTTTATAGGTGGAGTTAATTCCTTTGCTGCTTCGTCAGGCAAATCCTACAGCAAAGTGGCCAAAATCGAAGCCGAAAGTTGAAGCCTGTGTGAATAGACCGAGACAATGGAACGAAGACGATTGTGGCATATATGTTGCAAAGTACGTGGATTTCTTTTTGCATCGTATAAACATAATGGAGGAACCGAGGTGGACTATTAACGAGGCTTATAACTTTAGGTTTAGAATAGCACATGAGCTTAGGATGTGCAAAGCTAGGGACATTCCTGAAAAATATATTTAGTAACAAACAAACTTTAGATTTGTAATACGTTGATTTAGTAACTCGGTTATCAGTTTCAAAATGAATCAATCTTTTGTATGTACGTTAATGTGGATGTCGTTATAATCAATGTGTATTTAAGTTTGTGTTTTTTCAGAGAAAAGTTTAAACCAGAGAAAAGTGTGAAACTTCTTGGATTTACTGATTGTCAGAGAGTTTGATTTCGATTATGTCATCGAGTCCAAAAGCAGTAAAATGGTGTTTGAGAATTAATTATGCTTTTGCCTACTATGTTTGTTTGTGTTCTTATGAAGTGTATAGTTTGAACATGCAGGAAGCTACGTAGGTGGCTCCCCCGGGCCCGGCCTCGGCGTCCTCTCCTCTTTGACCCATCCAACTGGATCGAGTGCAATATGGAGTAGTACTACTATATATATATATATATACTTAATGTTGATCAATGATAATCCATCCATCCATATATCCGGCCTCTTAATTCTTTCGGCCGCCCCGCACGCACCACCACGTTTACATTACCGACAACTTTTTTCCTACTACATTAATCCATTACTATAAACCTGGCCTGCTAGTGCTAGTAGTTGTTTGTTTGTTTCTATATATCTAGAAATTACAAACATTACTAATAATACTAATTATAAACACGTGCATCTTTTTCATAATCACGTACGTACGTATCAAAATTTTACTTGTACTCCTATAATAATAGTGTAGTAGTAGTTTCCTAACTTCTTTCAAAAAGTCATATTCCATCTCCAACTTCGACCGGGTCTCTGTGCGTTAAGGTGTTTGACCATCATGACTACACTCTCTACAAACCCATATATAAAAGCAATGAATCAATCAATACAAATACATTTCACAAGATCGACCAGACCAGATATAAATTCATTTCTTCATCACCTTATAATTTTAAACTTACAAATTACATAATAATATTAATAATGTATGTTTAAATACACATTTACTCATTGTCATCAAGAAATTAATTGAGTAAAGATAACCAATACAAAATAAAATAAAAAACATTGACCATGTAATTATACAGTAATTGTCATTACATAATCATAAAATCACATATTAATATAACTTCAAACAACTGACTTTTCTTGACCCAAAATTTTGTAGTGGTTCCGCTTATCATGATTGGTCATCATATTGCATATTGCACACTTTCTCAATTGTTTACGACTTGCAGCCTCTTCGATCCCACTCTTTATTCTTGTTGCTTTTTTTCTCCCCTTTGTTTGCGAACAAATAGGATCCAATAATGGCTCATCTTCAACGGGCTGATCATCATCTTCTCGAATATCAGGAACCTCTTTTACGCTATTTTCATCAGGGTCAAATTTCTCAACAATGGGTTGATTGTCAATGCACAATTGTACGACATGCTTAAAACCATTAATTGAGCATGATCCTGTAGAAGCTAATCGCAAGAGAAACGTCACCAAATAATTGTAACGCATCGTTTGAGATTCCTCGTAGTTGGACATTTCAGTCAAAATCTTTGGTAATTCAGCGTTCACTTTATTACCATCTCTACACCACCGCCTTAAAACGTATTTATCAGGTATTTTTTTAATACTTTTTGCAATCATATGCCTTATAATGTGTTTACAAAGCATACCAGAATGTTCAAATTTTTTACAATTACAATTTATATCTCCAGTTTGAACATTACTAACAACAATAACGTACCTATTTGACTCTTCATTTTCGCTTGCCTTGCACAATGCATACGACTTTGTATCTGATGTTGTTAGATGTTGAAGCTTCTGCATTACGTACTTGTGGGATTTTATCATCTCAATCTGAAAGCGTCTAAACATCTCCTTTGTATAAACATTTGCTCCATGTGTTTCAAATGGTGATTCAAGTGTCATAGTTCGGGTCCGATGACAAGTTACGTAGTCAGCTTTTCTCTCTCTCATGACCTGCTTCTCAAGTGCTTTTTCTGTATTTACGATAAATTCCTTGATAGTCGTTGTGGCATTGACATATTCATCGAACAAACTGTTCATTCCCTCACTCCTGGATGTAGTTGTCATTCCTGCTGTAAAAAAATTCTTTGTGTACGCCTTGATCCATTTGTGTTTAACATCATAAAGTGATTGGAGCCAATCATGATCATGCAGTTCGTAATCTATCATCAACTTTTTCCATCGCTCCTCAAAATTCGCAACGGTCAAAGATTTATACACACAGCTGTTAAAATCATGTTTAAATGTTGGGTACTGTTCATACAATGTATGTAATTTCTCTGGAAATTTGTTGCTAATATGCCATGTGCAAAGAGCATGGTGTGTTTCTGGCAGAACCTTAGCAATCGCATTGCTCATAGCTTTGTCTTGATCAGTGATAATGGTAACCGGTGCCTTGTTGTTCATTGCTTGAAGCCAACATTCAAAAACCCATACAAAAGTATCCTCTGTTTCGTCCTGAATCAGTGCAAAACCAAACAAGATGGAATGATAATGATGATTTACCCCCGTGAACGGAATAAACGGCATAGAATACTTATTCGTTCGATAAGTTGTATCAAATGTCACTACATCCCCAAAATTTTTGTAAGCTATCATTGAACGATAATCTATCCACAAGACACATTCGATGCGATTATCTTCATCTCGTTTGATATCGTAAAAAAATAGAGGATTGTCCGCCGAGAGTTTTTTCAAGTATTGCAATGCAGCTTGGGCATCGTTTAAATCTATTGTGTCACGCCTTATATCTCGTACAACATTTCGAATATCCTTATCACTGAATCCGACATTTTCCACCCCTCCTCCTATTTCGCTAAATACATTCATCATTTTACTTGGCCCAACTCCAGCCCTTGTGAAAGTTTCGATTAAACTTCGGGCAACAGGAGTTATATTTTTCTGTGTTTGAATGAAAATTTTCTTGCTCGGAGTCACCAAATCATGATTGTGAGACAGCTCAATTTTTGAAACTTTCCAGGTATCTTCATTCTTTATGTGAACAACAAACATTCTAGCTTTGCACATCGTTCGACCTATAGAATCCCTTTTTCTTTTGACCTTACTACCATCAACTTCATCAACGTCTTGTTTCTTACTTTCAATTGGTTTTCTAGCTTTCTTACATGTAAAAAGTCGGTTGGACAAATTGTTGGAGTGAGCATATTTATGAGTTGTCCCAATTTTTATTTCAAATCCACAACTACGTGCATATGTTCTATAAAATTCTTCCGCCTCTTGGATAGTAGAAAAAATCTGACCCTCATACGGACTTTTTGAAACGTTCATATGCGATTGGTTCGTGTTATGAACACCAATATTATCCATGTCAATACTATCTTGAGAAGAATTTGAAGAACTTGAATTAAACATATTTTCAGCCATAATTGAAAACTTACCAGGTTGATTTTGACCTGCAAAGCCGTGCTTGACTAATTGCGCTGTTTTCTTCCTTGATTTTTTTTGGAGGATATTTAAAAGAAATTAAAAGGAATACATAATAATAATATAAGGTTTGTATTTTTTTACTATTGATATTTCGTGTTTTTCATTTTTTTTTATTTTAGTTTGAAAGTTATCCCATATGTTATTTCCTACTCTGATTTGGTTTCTTGCCTTACTATTTGATCTGATAATGAATTGTTATAGTAATTGTCAAGTTGATATGGAATTTTAAGAAATTTGGACTCTTGCTAAGATTTTATCCGTTGTAGGCTTGTAGCTCTCCGCTTCAAATTAGGACTGTTGTTTCGCCAAAACTTCCTGCAAATTTGGACTATTGTTACGCCAGTTAGCTTGGGCCAAATTTGTCCGAAAATCCTGATTCTTCCGTTACGCTAGTTCAACTAGCGTATGGGCTAAGTGTAAATTCAGCGTACGCTATACGAACTGGCGTATTGCTATAATTAAAAAGTAATCTCAGCCCTTAATCTATAGAACGTACGACTAAGATGCTATTTGTCCAATTTTGGTCCCTAGCAAGTACTAGCTATGGATCATTTCCCATATATATATATATATATATATATATATATATATATATGGTAATCATCCGTAGCAAATGTTCCACCTGTCGCTACAGCTTGTAACGACAGTCCCTTTTCCATTTTGCCCATGCCTGCCGCTACAGGCTGTAGCGGCAGTCCCGGCCTTTAGCTTTTTTACATTATTGCCCCTACCATTTAATACATGCCTGCCGCTACAGCCTGTAGCAATGTAAAGATAAGTTTATATTTATGTATACATAATGTAAAAATAAAAGATAATGTAAAGATAAATAATATAAAAAAAAAGATAATGATAAGATAAGTCTGAATAAAAGATAAATTTATCTTTTATAATAAAATAAATTTATCTTTTATAATAAAATAAATTTATCTTTTATTATAAACACATAAATTTATCTTTTATAATAACATAAATTTATCTTTTATTCAGACTTATCTTATCATTATCTTTTATTTTTACATTATTTATCTTTACATTATTTTTTATTTTTACATTATGTATACATAAATATAAACTTATCTTTACATTATAGCCATATGACAAAAATTTCACACTGCCGCTACAGGCTGTAGCGGCAGGCATGTATTAAATGGTAGGGGCAGTAATGTAAAAAGGCTAAAGACAGGGACTGCCAGCTTGTAGCGGCAGGCATGGGCAAAATGAAAAAAGGACTGCCACTTCAAGCTGTAGCGGCATGTGGAGCTTGTTTGCTGAAGCAAACGTTTGCTACGGATGATTACCCATATATATATATATATATATATATATATATGGAATAATAGTCATAAACAGTTGTATAAAATCAAATTTGTTTTTAATTTGGAAAAGAGCAATTATTTTTTTTTTAAATATGTCAAAACAACGTAACATACACAATTGTGTATGACCATATTGTCCATATATATATATATATGTGTTATATGTATATACACAACTATATATTATACAGTCGAAATATATATATATATATAGCATCGTCGCCATAGTCGATTTTATACTATATAACTGTATATACATATTTTTCCATATATATATGACCAACCTGAAATTTCTTTAAGTCAACATATTTTGTTTGATTGAATTTATTTTGTGACAGAAAAAAGAATCCAAATAATTATTTGTTCATTGTAAAAGTCTCAAATTCCGTTCATGATCAATATTCATTGCACAAGCAACTTGTACTTGTGTCGGTCCTTTACCTCAATTTTTTTAGTCAAAATAGAACGTGGCATTATTTTGTCTTTAGTGAAAAAATAATCAAACTATCACATAAAAAAGATCATATAATATTTATATACATATATATGCATATTACGGACTCCACATATCAGGCGGAGGCCCACAGTACACATGTATGTAAACATTATATGACATTGTTTATGTAATAGTAGCATCGTTGTGAAAAATGTACAAGATTTCTTCTTTGTTTTACTCTTTAATGGAATGGAAAGTAAAATCGCTCTTAAAATTATGATTTCATTAAAACAAAAAAAATTAAAACAAAAGATTGTATAAGCTCAAGCTAACCCAAGGACGGGCATGATGGCTAAGAAGTTTTATTCTCTACCTTAATTTCCAAAATTTGAACTTATCTGAAAAGGAATTTAGTCTCAATTTCGAGAATACTCTTATCGTTCAAATTAAAAAAAAAATTGTAAAATGATTTTACTTATCAAGAAATAAAAATAAAAATCTCATCACTCTATCCATTTCAAAATGATTGTTGAAACTTCTAACCAATTTCGTATAGAATTAAAGTTTATGTACAAGTGGTGTTATAATTAAGATCATTACACATTGTTAATGATATACTTATATTAATTTTAATAACGTATCACGATTCTATATATACATACACGGTTTGTCTCTCCAACGAATCAACTAAAAATGAATCAGCTATAGCGACAGTTTTATCCGTCACTATAGCATAGAAAACCGGCTTTCTATGCTATAGCGACGGATAAAACCGCCGCTATAGCCGGTTCGTTTTTAGTTTGCTCTCTATGATTCTCCGGAAAGAACCAGCCTATACATACATACTGTTAGTTTATCAAATTAAAACTATTACTTATATTCCCAATAGCAATAGCAGGCTCTCATTCTCAACAGAAATAGAAGAAGGAGAAGATAAATAAGAGAATAAGAAATAGTCAATCTTTCTATTGAGAAATTTGGATGGGAGGTTTAGCTACTGCAGCCCTACAATGATGCCAAAAGGGCCAAAATTCAGTAGAAAGTTTTGTATGGGCCAAATTTAATTATGATTATTTGGGGTGTCACCTGGTAATTTATAACTTATACCAACTCTATTCCTCTTACAGATGGGCTAAGAGCAAGTTCTCTTTGGTGCTTCAGCTCAACTTGTTTGTTTTGATGGTTTTCTTTTTTTTATCTGCGAAAAAAAGAAAATTTTATTAAAACCCCAACGTCATACCCAATGTGGCAAATGATAGGGCCAAAGCAAAATTACATATCTGTATCAACACACAAAATACCCAAAATCCAATTACAAACCCTCAAAGATTCACTACAAGAAAAAAGTTTAATTTTGATGGAATTATTTTTTACAGAATCAATTCCGTTGAAAATAAACTAATTCTGACGAAATATTCAGTCAAAAAAGGAAATATCGACGAAATTCGGTTGGAATTATGAATCACCAATGGCAACCGGATTTTTATTTAGTTCTTCAAATTTTTATAGGAAGATTCCGACCGAATTTCTATTTAGTTCTCAAAATTTTATAATATCAGATATTCCGAACGAAATTATTTTCGAAACAATTATTTCAGACCGAATTTCCGACCAAATAGGCTTATTTCCAGCAGCAATATTTTAGACCGAATTTCCGACCAAATAGGCTTATTTCCGACAGCAATGTCATATAATCCCACTAGTTAGGAAAACATTTGATGGTAAAACACTGAGATATTTGCACCCAGCATCATAGCAATCGTCACCTTTGTTAAACTGTAGCTCAAACAGTACATTATTACAGTCAAGTCAAGTAATTTTTTAAACCGAGTATAAATACCAAATGAAGCTGCACCATTAAGCCTTGTATCATGAACACCACAACTTGTAGCATTGAAGAACTATATGCTTAATTAATGCATCACATTATTTACCCACACCAACAATTGCTACAAATTATCAAACCCAAAACAGAATTGACAAAAAGCTGATCTAAAACTCTGAACATCGTTTATCAAGGACCTTAATTTTTGGATATTGATATAATTTTTACATGATTTTTTGATATTTTTACATAAAAGGTGTCGTTATAGATATATACCGTCGCTATAAGATCTATAACGATGATTTTCATGTATAAATATTAAAAAATCACGTAAAAATATAAATTTCTTAATTTTTATCTAGGATAGGTTCAAAATATAGGAGAATGGAGTCAACTTAAATTTGACAATAACATGCATGAATTATGATGTAGGTTTGAGATGTACCCAAACATACCTTAAAAAAATATTCCATTTTTACCTGTATTTCTATTTCTGTATATGAAATGATTGATTTACCAAACCTGCCATGAAACTTTTGTCATTTCTTAGTACTCCTATTTATCTAGACAACTTTTAATCATTTTGCCTATAATGAATTCAAGTGGGACCCAGTCTTAGATTTCATCATATATGGACGACATCACCCGCATCCAAAGAATTACCCAATCAGAAAACGACACATAATCACAATCTAATTAGTGTAACTGACGTGTCAAATATTTGTCACTCGTATAAATAAAATAAATACATTTTTATTACACATGAGGCCCACCCCTTCAAGATAATAACAATAAACAAATCCAGGAGAGAGAAAAATATGCGCCCAACAAATATTAATCTGTTGGAAATAGCCAGCCAGAGGAAAAAGGAAGAGTCATTCTGCAGATTTGGGGATATTTATTTGAAACCCTAGCAAGAACAGACTTCAGGTGTTGAGTTCTAGAGAGAGAGAGTGAAGTGGGTTTTGATTTTCAGATTCTTTCCAACAAACCCATTTTGTCATTTGTAAAATTATAGTCAGGGGAGCATCAAATGCCATTATCACCGAGAAGTAATCAGTTTTCGCCATTGAAGAACGGGAAAAGCTTGTCAAACTCATCTCTAAAAGACCAACAAGAAGCTCTGAAGCATGACGAAACCCAAAGGAAAAGCCTAGATGATAATGTTCCTTCTGGATCCGATTACATTTCTTTACTATCGGACAAGCTTTTACAATTTATTCTCTCAAAGCTCCCAGAAGCTCAGCAAATCCCCAATTCTTTAGTTTGTAAGCGCTGGGAAAAACTCAGCGGCAGGTTAATTCGGTCTCTGAAGCTATTAGATTGGGGTTTTGTTGAAACGGGTAGGCTTATTTATCGTTTTCCTAATTTATCTGATGTTGACCTTGTTAGAGCTTGTATTAAATCGTCACGTAATTCAGGGATATTGTTAAGTCATAGATTTGTATCCGTTTACTTAGATTCCGAGGTTTCAAATGATGGGTTTATTAGGAAACAGGATTTGTTGGGTTCGAATTTGATTGATCAGGGGATTCGGGTAATTGCTGAAGGGTGTTTAAATTTAAGGAAACTTGTTTTAATTGGTGTGGGTGAAGAAGGGTTGACTTGTGTTGCTGAAAAGTGCAAGACTTTGCAGGAGTTGGAGTTGAATTGTTGTTCGGATTTTGCGTTGAAAGGAATTTCGGGATGCCAGAACTTACAGATTCTGAAATTGATTGGTTGTGTTGATGGGTTTTATGATTCAGTGATTTCGGATATTGGGTTGACAATTTTGGCTCAAGGTTGTAGGCGGTTGGTGAAGCTTGAACTGGTTGGTTGTGAGGGGAGCTTTGATGGAATCAAAGCTGTTGGCCAGTGTTGTCAAATGCTGGAGGAGTTTACCCTTTGTGACCATAGGATGGATGGTGGATGGGCAGCAGCGCTGTCGTATTGTGGGAATTTGAAGACTTTGAAACTTCAGTCTTGCAAGAGTATTGATACCAGTCCAGGTCCCGATGAGCATCTGGGTTCTTGTCCTGCTCTTGAAGAATTGCATTTGCTGCGGTGTCACATGGGGGATAAGCAGGGTGCTAGAGCATTGTTTTTAGCTTGTCAAGCTGTTAGAGAGCTTGTTTTTGAGGATTGTTGGGGATTGGATAACATCGTATTTGGAAGTGCAAGCATTTGCAGGTATAGCCTGACTTTCATTTGCAGCATTTCTTAAGCACCTTATATAGTATTCTTTTTAAGTAGGTGACTTATAAATAGGTCACTGTGTTTAGATTTTACTTTTTCTTCCCGTCTTCTGATTTTGATGTTAATTGTGGAAATGGTTCATCTTTTCATTCGTTCTAATGAAGAAGTAGATTAGTTAGTTACTTACTTTTATGCCCAAATTGCATTAATTCACATGGCTAACTGAAATTAACTTTAAGATGGAGAGTGAAAGAAAAATGTAGGTAGCCGTGCTCAACATTTGTTCTTCTCATCTGGAAAGCAATCTTTCAAATCAATAGAATAAACAATGAAGAGGTTAATCATTATATCAGAAATCTTAATTGTTGTAACAGTCAAAAAGTAGCTGTTATTACACCAACAATTGTACAGTACTTAGCTTGCAGGAATAACCTAGCCATGAGGCAGTCATGTAGTGCTTGTGTGAATTTTACTACACAAGTCTTATAGTAGACACCACTAGGAAAAATTGATATTTTCACAAGATACCACTCACATAAATGTGCCCGTTTACTATCTATCCATACGAGGAGAGCCTTGTGGAAATATCAATTTTTGATAGCATTTTTTGGCTATACTGTAAATAGTGTTTTGGTGTGTAGTCTAATTTTATTGGAGGGCAACTGCAAGTGAAGACATAACAATTTAACAAGGCATCCTTGTAAAAAGGCCAGAAACTTGACAACTACTGTTTAGTATATACATATATATATATATATATATATATATATATATATATATATATATATATCATTTTATCCTTATATACTATAATAACTAGAAACATTACAATAACTAAATATGCCTATATATAACTTCAATTATTGATCTTGAGTGCTGATTTTTTTTTTTTGTTTGTAGGAGAGTAAGGGTTCTTTCTTTGGAAGGGTGCTCATTACTTTCGGTAGATGGTTTAGAACCAGTAGTTCTTTCTTGGAAAGAGCTTAAGAGGCTTAAAGTAGTCTCTTGTAACAATATAAAGGACAGTGAAATATCTTCAAAACTAGCAACCTTATTTTCTGTTTTGAAAGAGTTAAAATGGCGACCAGATTCCACATCTCTTCTATCATCAGGTCTTGTGGGAACTGGAATTGGACAGAAAGGTGGTAGAAGATCCTTCAAGAGAAAGTGAAAATTTTGATGATATATGAGAATTCGAGCATCAGCTGAATAAGGTACATGTTGATTTACACGGCAGCTGCATTAGTTATTGGTTTCACATGCATATTATCCTCAACACGACAATTCTTCAGTTATCACTTCCAAAATGGTTATAGGATGGGTTGGTACAAGGCGATCTTGTCTAATAAGTCTGCAGAAGGAACTAGCTAGCTAGTGATTTAATGATTCCATTTTTCTCACTCCAAATTGTATGTGGAGTATACCCTGATGATCAAAATCTAATTTTTAACTTATACGTAAGTTAGTTGGCTGATTTCTTCACAGACGGTAGCTGTAGTGAGTTTCTAGGAATTCAAATAAATGAAAGTTACAACAGCATTTCATAGTTTGATAATATGCTTCTGTTTTTCTCTGTTCACACATTGTGATTATAGATTAATGCTCTTTGTACTAATTTTAAGCAAATATATATATATATATATATATATATATATATATATATATATATATATATATATGTAAAGGGTTGTGTAAATAATTATTAGATTCATGTTCAGAGTAATGCATGGTAAGTGTTAACGCCAAGATCTTCTCCCACGTCCCAATCACGTAAGATGCTGTGATCCTGCACAGTTCAACAAGTCAACACCAAAAGCTTGACGGCCTGACCGTCGGGGGATAGCTCCGGCGTGAGAGTCAGTACAGGCGATCACAAGGTTAACAATGGAGGAAAAAAATTGACTAGTGTCTGAGTGTGTATCAAATGATAATGTTGTGTGTAGTGTTTTGTTACCTCTTTTCCTTTTGTGATCCTTGCCCCATACGTTCCCCAGACCCGGTTCACTGTGCCATCCACTATCTCCTGACACCTCCTCTCCACCCCGGTCATCTCAGCCGAAAGTGTACAGCTTATTTTCCTACCTGCTACCACTGTTACCTCCCGCCGGCAATCGGAGTCTCATCCTCATTAATGCCATGCAGAAAGGTGGCAGACATAACAGTCAACTACTACTTTTGTGATGATTACCGGTCAAAGATAGGATAAGTGACAACTCACATAGTGGGCCGATCCAATGACTGAGCCCAATATTATAGTCAAGTAGCGATGCTCAAGTTGTTTGACCCAATATGATAAAGGTGACATAGTCCAAAAGACAGGCCCATTTGGCCTGGCCCAGTAGGAAAAGTATTATGGCCCAACATTGCCCCCCAGTCTTTTATTAAACAGGATGTTTAGTGGAAGACTGTAAATAATGCGAGCCCATAGGGAGAAGGGATCCAATAAGCGCCGGCCCACCTCGGATAACCCACTAAAAACAGAATTGGACGTTACCCCTTCCTCTCCCACATCATTATCTCCAATTAATGCGCCGCCCTCGGCTCTCGTGCAAACTTTGAAAAGACCACTCGCTATAAAAGCCGCTGCCCATTCTCCTTGGATGGTTCCCTGCTATTTCGAATTTACAAGAGCTTATTGTCTTTTCCTTCTCAAATTTCTTCATTTTCTCTGCAAATTCTCAACAATGGCATCTCAAAACCCTGATACGAGCTCTCCACTTCGTGTAGCCCCCATTTCCACCGTGACCCCCCATTCAAACCCTGAGAAAGAGGTTCCGAGCTCAGACCCCCAAATCGGTGCCCCAAGCAAGGAAGCTCCGCCTATGGAATCACTTCCCAACCCCTCTGATTTTTTCAAAAATGAGGAGGATTTTCCTCACGCCAACACCCCCTCCACTGTTAATGAGGCTGAGCTCTGCAACATTCGGGCTCGCTACCAAATACCGAATACCCATGGTGTACGGATAGCAGCCTCCCACGAAAGGATGTACCAGCGACCCGACGGTTGGATCGTCGTCCCGGCAATATTTCTGGAGAAGGGGGTGAGGTTTCCCCTTCACGCCTTCCTGATCACCCTCCTAGGGTTTGTTGGAGTGGGGTTCGCCCAATTGGTGCCGAACTCGTACATCCATATACTGGCTTACATAGCCTTCTGCTACGAGATAGGAGTTCCTCCTGCTGTGGATTCCTTCTTTACCCTCTTCTCGGTGGGGAAATCTCGGGAGAAAGGCTTCAAGGTGCTAAGTAAAATAGCCCCTAAGCCCAATGCCAGAATCGAGAAGCGGTCTCTAATGGACACTCCTTCGAGCAACCGAGGATGGCATAATAAATGGTTCTTCGTCAACGGGCCTGAAATCTCCTCTGTCCCTGACTGGACCACTTCTGATCGCGTCTCTGCAGACTTCGGAGATATATCCGAGGAGCGTATAAGAGAAATGACGCGCATCATAGAGAAGATACCTCTGAAGGAGTGGAGCTTCGACCTCCTGAGCAAACAAGCATGGTTGTATGACCACAAGTTGTCTCTCATCAAGCCGACTTCGATCGATCGGAAGGACCTGGATAGGTACCTCTCTGGTAAGCCTTCATCACCTTCCACCGAAGTTCCCCAGGAAGAATTTTCGGCTTCGAAAGCCCATGATGCAGAAGTCTTCCACGGATCAGAACCTGCTGAGGTGCCTAGCCGACCTCGACAGAAGAAGAGGGCAGTTCGGAAAGTCCGGGCAACTCCTCAAGGATCTCAATCAACTCCCGCAGCGAGCTTGATTGACATGCCTGCGATCGACCGAATGCAGGCTCTTCGGATTAAAAAGAGGAAGACCAAGGTGACTCATCTGTCCGCCGATGAGCTCCGGGTTCCTTCTGCCGCAGTCGATCCGCCTATCGTCATTCCCGTAGAAATCCATGTTTCAGAAGACGAGCTCGAAAACCCGAACGAGTCTCCTCTTCTGTCTCGTAAAAGGAAGTAGCCTTCCGAGGATCAACCACCACCGCCCCCCGAACCATCAATGCCTTCTCCGACAAGATCTTCCCCTTCTGCCTTCAGACGAGAAGCTGCATCTTCTCCCACTGTGTGGCCGGAGTTCAACGCCAACTTCCCCTTTCAGCTGTTCGACTCCTTTGTTCGGGAGACCGATGATCATCGGTTCGGAAACAGCTCGATTAGGGATTTGATCGAAGAAGGCATGAGCTATCAGGCTAAGGTTAGTTTGTTCACTTTGAACTATTTGGAAATCATTTGTTTCATATGTTCCTTCTACTAATTCACCGACTTTCTTTAACTGTCTGTAGGCAAATGCTGTCTTCGGGAGACTTCTTCCCCAATACAGAGAGTCCGAAGCCGAAGAAGATACAGCTAGGCGAGAGAAGGCCATTCTGGCTTCGGCTCTGGAAAGGGAGAGAAGGGCCCATGGTGCCACTCTCCTCAATAATGAAGACCTCCAGAAGGATGTAAATAATTTAAAAGAGAAACTGGAGACAGCCGAGGCCACCCACCAACTGACCGTTACTACAAACATAGACCTGGTTCGTCGAAACGAGGTCCTTGTTGGGAAGAACGAGACGATGGTGAAGACCAATAAAAGTCTGGCGGTACAAGTACATGATCTTGAAGCCAGGGATTTGAGACATCTGAAGGAGCGGGCAAAACTCGAAGAGGAGCTCCGTGAACTTCGGGCTTTGAGAGATTTGAGTCCTCCTCTAACCGGAGATCTTCGGAGGGAAGTTCAACAAGAATACCGGAAATCTGCCGAGTTGAACGAGGAGATCGTCCAGATGTTTTCGGATGGGTACGACGAATGCCGAAGCAAAGACAAGGCAAGACTTGTTACTGCCAAGGTTGACCCGACCATCCTGGATTCTTCGGAAGACGAAGCCGATCCCTAAAGATGATTCTCTTTTCTCTTAGCTGTTAGGATTCTTGTAAAGCTTCTATTTTGTAAACAGCATTATGTAAATAAAATATCAGCATTATTCCTTATGACTTCGGTGTATTTACTGTTTATCAACACTTCAATATCGATCCAATCTTAAAAAAAATAAGAAATGTGCAAGCTCCTTCGCGGACTTAACTTAAACTGTTAATTAACAACTAGGCAACTCGTATAACAGATAAGATGAAGTTAAAGAACGTGGCATTCCGAACCCAACACTTAGAAAAATTTAGGCAATAATAACAAAGTAAAGGAATACTTATTCGTTACCAAAGTGTGAGGTAGATGCCGTGAGGGGCCTGACGAAGTCTGAATGACGACACTTGCCTACCCCGAAGGGCCTGACAAGGTCCTAAGGAACACCTACCGATGTGGCTACCATCGTATGGTCAGCGAGTCCTCCCGAACCTCCTTACACCGATGACGTTCGCTTACCACGAAGGGCCTGACGAAGCCATAAGGACCACCTGCCAATGAGGCTACCATCGAATGGTCAGCGAGTCCGTCCAAACCTCCTTACACCAATGACGTTCGCCTACCACGAAGGGCCTGACGAAGCCATAAGGACCACCTGCCAATGAGGCTACCATCGAATGGTCAGCGAGTCCGCCCGAACCTTCTTACACCAATGACGTTCGCCTACCACGAAGGGCCTGACGAAGCCATAAGGACCACCTGCCAATGAGGCTACCATCGAATGGCCAGCGAGTCCACCCGAACCTCCTTACACCGATGATACTAACAACAACGAAGACAAGATTTGCTTGAAAAGAAAGAAATTTTTATTGATGATGACTTGAAACCATTTACAGACTTCCGGTGTACTGGCAATGTAGCTACTGAAAATATTTTCGAAGCCTGCCTGCATGCCAAGTATTCTTGATTTTTGATCCGTCCAGAGCCTTCAACCGATAAGTCCCCGGCTTCGGTACTTCTTATGACTTCATATGGCCCTTCCCAATTCGGCATCAGCTTTCCCACATTCTGAGGGGTAGATGCTTCGGCTTCTCTGAGAACGAAATCTCCTACTTCGAACCTGCGAAGCTTTACCCCTTTGTTATAATGCTTAGCCACTCTTCGCTGATAGGCTGCAAGTTTGACCAAGGCTGTTTCCCTGACTTCTTCAAGTAAATCAAGGTTGGCTTTCAGTCCTTCATCGTTGTATATTTCTCTGAACTGACTAACTCGAAGACTTGGAGATCCAATTTCAACTGGGACCAAGGCATCAGTACCGTAGGCCAGTCTGAAAGGTGAATCCCCCGTTGTAGTCCTCAGAGTCGTCCGATAAGCCCATAATACGCTGAGCAGCTCTTCCGGCCATCTTCCTTTGGCTTCATCCAATCTGCGCTTGATCCCGTTTAGAAGTGTTCTGTTAGTCACCTTGACCTGCCCATTTGACTGTGGATGAGCCACTGAAGTCTTCCTGTGCTGGACTCCCAGTTCCTTCAGAAATCTTTCAAATTTTGATCCCATAAACTGGCGTCCGTTGTCTGATATCACCACTTGAGGGATCCCGAAGCGAAACACTACGGATTCTTTCATAAATTTCAGACACTCCTGTTCCGTTATCAGCCGTAGTGGTTTCGCCTCGACCCATTTGGTCATATAATCAATAGCGACGATGACGAAACTGACCTGCCCTTTAGCTTTCGGTAACGGACCCAGTATATCAACCCCCCAGACAACGAAGGGTATAGGAGATAGAATCGAGTATAGCTCTTCCAGTGGCTGATGTGGGATCGGACTGTTGAGCTAGCACTTCTCGCACTTCTTGACGTATTCAGTTGCTTCCTTGAAGATCGTTGGCCAGTAGTATCCCTGCCGAAGAATTTTGTATGCCAGCGACTTAGCAGCCATATGGTCGCCGCAGATGCCCTCGTGAACTTCCCGAAGAGCATAATCGGCTTCGGATGGAGTCAAACACTTTAGCAGTGGAGACGAGAAGGCTCTTCGGAACTGATCCCCATCTATCAGAATGAAATTTACTTGATTTTCTTGGCCAGCATCTGATCCGAAGGTAGAACGCCATCTGCCAGATATTCCAGGTATGGGGTCAACCAACAGTTGGTTCGATCAACGCACATTACCGATTCATGATGAACACTAGGATGTTGCAGAATTTCCAAGTATACTGATCCATCAAAAACGTTAACATCCGTAGTGGCTAATTTGGAGAGTGCATCGGCAATGGAATTGCCATCACGTTCGACCCCCTGGAATTCGTAGAACTGGAAATACTGAAGCCGTTCTTTCAATTCCGCCAAATACTTGATCATTCGATGACCTCGGGCTTCGTATTCCCCGGAGACTTGTTTAACGACTAACTGAGAGTCGCTGAAGATAACTATTCTTTGCACTTCGAGGCTCTTAGCTAGTCGCAAACCCGCTAACACTGCCTCGTACTCTGCCTCATTGTTCGTCGCTTTAAACTGAAATCTGATGGCCTGTTGCACCTTGAATCCCTCCGGACTAGTCAGAATAATCTCTGCTCCGCTGACGTCTGCGGTAGAAGACCCATCTGCATACAGCGTCCACAAACTCTGCTTTTGCTGAAGAGCCGCAACTATGATGTCAGATCCTCCAGCTTCTGCTACAGCCTCATCAGCTTCAGAAAACGAACACTCGACCACAAAATCAGCCAAGGCCTGCCCCTTGATGGCGGTTCGGGGATGATATTCAACGAAGAACTGAGACAACTCCATCGTCCATGCAGCTAATCTCCCCGATACCTCAGGTTTGCCCATAATTTTCTTCAAAGGCTGATCTGTGTATACTATTACCAACCTACCCTGGAAGTACTGCCTAAGCTTTCTACTAGCAGTTATTAAAGCAAAAGCAAACTTTTCAATATTTGGGTACCTTATTTCGGCATCCTGAAGGACGTGGCTTACATAATAAATCGGGTGCTGCTTACCCCCAACTTCTCGCACCAAAACTGCTCCTACTGCCAACAAACTAGCTGTTAAGTACAAATATAAAGGCTCAGCAGGAGCGGGCTTCACCAACAAAGGCGCCGAAGATAAGTATGACTTGATGCTCTGGAAGGCGTCTTCGCATTCCGAAGTCCATTGGAACGTCTTGGCATTCTTCGGCCCTTTCAACATGTCAAAAACGGCAAACACCTTTCTGCCGATTTGGACATAAACCTCCTCAGAGCTGCAATCCTTCCAGTCAGACGCTGAACGTCTTTAAACGACTGAGGAGTCTTCATGTCCAAGATCGCTTTAATCTTCTCTGGATTGGCTTCAATTTCCCTCTGACTGACCAAGTAACCCAAAAATTTGTCAGCCCCTAATCCGAAGGTGCATTTGGCAGGATTCAGTCTCAATTTGTGGTGACGGACTGTCTGAAAGCATTCCTCCAAGTCATCCAGATGTTTGTGTACCAACATGCTCTTAACAATCATGTCATCCACATATACTTCCATATTCTTGCCCAACTGACGCCTGAAGACATAGTTCATCATCCTCTGGTAAGTGGCCCCGGCGTTGATGAGGCCGAAGGTCATTTTCTTGTAGGCATATACAGATCGATGCGTAATGAACGCCGTCTTCGGTATATCCTCTTTACACATGGAGATTTGATGATAGCCAGAGAATGCATCCATGAAGCTTAACAAGGCATACCCCGAAGTTGCATCGATGAGCTGGTCAATGTGGGGTAATGGATAGAAGTCCTTCGGACAAGCTTTATTCAGGTCTGTGTAGTCAATGCAGACCCGCCATTTCCCGTTCTGCTTCTAGATCAGTACCACGTTTGCCATCCATTGCGGATAGTCGATCTCGAAGATGAAGTCAGCAGCTAGCAGCTTCGCAATCTCTTCATCGATGATTCTCTGGCGCTCGGGCGCGAAGATCCTCCTCTTTTGCCGAACTGGCTTCTTCGACGGGTCCACTTCTAGCCGATGCTCAGCGATATCCCTACTCACTCCCGGCATATCCTGAGGCTCCCAGGCGAAGATGTCAACATAGCACTGCAGGAGTTCAATGAGGTTCTTCCTGAGAGGTTCCGGCAGGCCCGAACCTATTTTCACCGTCTTGTTCGCCTCGCCCAGGATGAGCTATATCTCTTCTGTCTCTTCGGCTGGCATGACCAACGGTTCTGAGCTGCTTTCCGTGAAGGGTTCGATCTCTATTGCCATGGTCTGTATTTGCTTCGACACCCCTACTCCCGAAGTGATCACGGCATTTCTATAACACCTTCTGGCCAGATCCAGATCTCCTTTTACCTCCCCAACCCCATGAGCCGTAGGAAATTTGATTTTGAAATGAGGGATAGAGGATACAGCTTGTAAAGCAATCAAAGTGGGTCTCCCCAAAATAGCATTATAAGCAGAATCTACATTCACAACGTAAAATTTGCAAATGATTTCTACCTGTTGGGGGGCCGTTCCGAAGATAACCGGTAGTTCAATGGTTCCAGCCACTTTGACCGGATCGTTGCTGAAGCCGTATAAAGGGGCCTCCTGTCCGATCTCCATCTTCTGCCCATCAAGATGCATCCTCTGATAAACATGAGCATATAGGATATCCACAGAAGACCCGTTGTCGATCATCATGCGCTTCATGTCCACGGAACCCACTTGTGCTGTCACGACCAATGATCCCTCATGTGGTTCGATGGTTTCCGAAGGGTAATCCTCATCGGTAAAGGAAATTACAGTACCCGGGAAGGGTCTGTCGGTTCTCGGGAGAGTACCCGCCACTGACATGACCGAATCTAGATAGCTTCGGCGCTTTCTCCCAACAAGCTTACCCGAAGTGCCCCCAGTGATGACATCTATTACTTGCCTTGCAGGTGGTTCGGGAGCAGGGAACACTGGCTGAATTGGTTGGGCTGCCTAAACAGGTCCTCTATTCTGCTGCTGGTTCGTTCGGGCAGCCACGTAATGAACTAACGCCCCGTCCTGCACCTTTCTCTCGATAAAATCTTTTAGGCTAGCACAGTCGTTCGTATCGTGACCCGAGGCTTGATGATAGTCACAATACTTGCGAGAATTCCCTTTCCCGGGCTTAAAGTTATCTCGAGGTGGCTCGAAAATAGGTTGATTCTTGATCTGCTCTAAGATAACAGCCCTGTCGGCGTTGAGCGCCGTATATGTCCTGTTTACCCTCTGAGCGGGAGCGGACGAGCGTTCTCCACCCTGCCTCCAATTATTATTGTATTTCTTTGATTTGCCGTCGCGACGGCCTCTATCTCCTTCATTTCTACTCTGGTCACCCTCTGCTCTGTCCCGATCTGTATCTTTAAGTTGCTCTGAAGAGGGACGTTTGAGGCTATTCATGGCCTCTTCCACCACAATATAGCCTTCTGCTTTGTCGAAGGCTTCTGCGAGACTCTTCGGGTGGTAAAACATCAACTTCTTCACCAACTTTTCCGATTTGACCAGATCTAATCCGTTCTGAAATAGTCCCACGGCTTGTAGATCGTTCAGCTCTGTCACTTGGCCGACTGCTTCACGGAATCGCTTCACATATTGGCCCAAAGACTCATTCGAGAACTGCCGAACCTGAGCCAATGAGCCAGTTGGTTTCCCTCTTCTTCTGTTGCTCCCGAAGCGGGCGTGGAACTGACTGCATATATCCGCCCAAGATGAAATCGAATCTGAAGGCAAAGTCCCCATCCACTGTCTGGCATCCTTTCGGAGGATCGTGACAAAAGTATGACACTTAGCAGCATCGCTAAAGTCATAATAATCCATCAGTCGGTCGAACGCCTGACTGTGGTCGTAGGGATCCCCCGATCCGTCATAACTTTCAATATGAGGCAACCTCTTGGTGGGGTCAGCCTTTTCTCTCAGAATCTCCGCGGAAAAAGGGGATGCCTTCTTTCCCGAAGTCTCCCTCACTTTCTGTACTTCGGCAAGCTGCCTCCGAAGCTCCTTCACCTCCTTCACCAGATATTCTACGCCCTCGGGTTGGGACGATGCTTCTTTTTCCGGTGACCCTTCCCTCTTCTGGGTGGACCAGCGCTTTACAATAGAACCCCCAACTTTCGAGGGGCTTTTCTGATGATGATGGTCCATAGAGCGGAGTGCCTTCGGTGGACTTTCGGGTGTACGGCCTCTAGATCTGCTTCGTCTCAGTACCCGGCTGCCGTGGTGGGAATGCGCAACAATGAGCGCCCCCTTAGTATTCTCCGGAGTACGTTCTTCGGATCGACCTCTTCGTTCGCTTCGACCCAGCTCCTTACAACCGACAGGGTGATGTGCCCTCTTCGATCTTTGAGGAGTAGGGCTTCTGGACCTTCTTCTTTCCCGAGGTCGATCCTGATATTCACGCTCGGAATGAGCAGGCTCCTTCCCGCTCCGATGCCCCCGTTCTTCAGATTGGACATAGCTGGAAGCTTCGTCCCTCAACTCGGCCATTCGAGACATCTGTTCAGCTATATCCCGTCGTTGTTTCACAAGCGCCTCCATGGCCCTATCAGCTTCATCTGCCATCTTAGCCAAGCGGGCAGCCTTTTCATCTTGGTCGTCCCGGTATCGAGTTCTAGGCGAGGTGCCTTCTACTCGTTTCCGGCCATGACCGGACCCTTTCTCCGCTGTAAAAATTAGCTGTCGCTTGGCTTTGCTCACAACTCTCGGACGAGAATCTTCATGCGATCGTTTGGACGCCGTGCTGGCGTGAACACTTAGTGCAGGTCCCAAACGGTCCTTCACAGATACTCGCGGTACTGATTCACTGGCAGCCCTCGGCTGCCCCTCAGGTGTAGGTGTCCTACTCTTTCCCATGAACAGCGACGTAAAACGAACAAGATTTGTGATTGAAAAATATTCAGGACACTAGAACTCCCCCCTCCTTCTAGCGCCAATGTTAACGCCAAGATCTTCTCCCACGTCCTAATCACGTAAGACGCTGTGATCCTGCACAGTTCAACAAGTCAACACCAAAAGCTTGACGACCTGACCGTCGGGGGATAGCTCCGGCGTGAGAGTCAGTACAGGCGATCACAAGGTTAACAATGGAGGAAAAAAATTGACTAGTGTCTGAGTGTGTATCAAATGATAATGTTGTGTGTAGTGTTTTGTTACCTCTTTTCCTTTTGTGATCCTTGCCCCATACGTTCCCCAGACCCGGTTCACTGTGCCATCCACTATCTCCTGACACCTCCTCTCCACCCCGGTCATCTCAGCCGAAAGTGTACAGCTTATTTTCCTACCTACTACCACTGTTACCTCCCGCCGGCAATCGGAGTCCCGTCCTCATTAATGTCATGCAGAAAGGTGGCAGACATAACAGTCAACTACTACTTTTGTGATGATTACCGGTCAAAGATAGGATAAGTGACAACTCACATAGTGGGCCGATCCAATGACTGAGCCCAATATTATAGTCAAGTAGCGAGGCTCAAGTTGTTTGACCCAATATGATAAAGGTGACATAGTCCAAAAGACAGGCTCATTCGGCCTGGCCCAGTAGGAAAAGTATTATGGCCCAACAGTAAGATAGGAAGTAGAAATTAGCAAGCAGCAAGAAGATGCTCATATAAATTAGTGTCACGTATGCAGAATATGGTTAAATTTTCTTACAACCGACCATCTAATCATATGCCCATTGCAAGTTTTAGCAATGCGTTCTGAAATATACTTAAACTTGACAACTATATATATATATATATATATATATATATATATATATATATATATATATATATATATATATATATACACGATCCATATCAAATGCATACCCCTTATTTTACTCACCCGTGCTCACCCCCCTTTAGACGACGGTTTTGGTCATACAACCGTCGTCTATACTTTTAGCGACGGACAACATATAACGTCGCTAAAAGTATAGACGGCGATTGTATGACCGAAACCGTCGCCTAAAGGGGGTGAGCACGAGTGAATAAGATAAGAGGTATGCACTTGATCCTTGCTCTTTTATATATATATATATATATATATATATATATATATATATATATATATATATGGGTCCGGTCCGGACTCCCGGACTTTCTTAAAATACGGATTTTTTTTTGTTTTTTTTTAAACAACTAAAAAAAAAGTTTAATATTTAATGGAACTAGAATTTTTTCATAATACAGTGTTTTTGGTGTGATTTGGATACATATAACAAAACAGTCTGTACAGACCTGTTTTGTTATATGTATCTAAATCACGCCCAAAATGCTGTATTATGAAAAAATTCCAGTTCTATAAAATATTAAACTTTTTTTTAGTTGTTTTTTAAAAAAAAAACAAAAATAAAAATAAAAAATTGGTCCGCATTGTAACATGGTCCGGACTCCAGGACCTGATCCGTGGGCTATATATATATACGGTCCGGATCAAGTGCATACCCCTTATTTTACTCACCCGTGATCACCCCCTTTAGACGGCGGTTTTGGTCATACAAGTGTCGTCTATACTTTTAACGACGGACAACATATAAAGTCGCTAAAAGTATAGACGACGGTTGTATGACCAAAACCGTCGCCTAAAGGGGGGTGAGCACGAGTGAGTAAGATAAGGGGTATGCACTTGATCCTTACTCTATATATATATATATATGCTCATCCCCTTTAGCGACGAATTGGACGACGGTTTGGTCCTCCGTTGCTATATCAGAGAACAACCGTCGCCCGGTCCGTTGTTAAAAGGGTATGCAAGGTATGTAAGATCAAGGGGTATGCTTTTGATCCTTTCTATCTATCTATATTAAATCTATCTATCTATTTATATTATAAAGCGGGAGGAAAAAATAACTAATCATTGATGTTAGCAAAATAATTTTACTTCCCTACTAATTCTTACTCTCTTATCCCTTTTATTCTCCCTCTCTCACACTCCTTTATCAATCCCCTTTTCACTATGATAATTGATACATCCTCATTCATTTTCTCAAAATTTATTAATTTTTTTTTATTTCACACAGACACACGAAGTACGTGTAATTAATACTAATTTATTATAAACTTTCCCCCAATTGAGTTTTAAATTAGATTAAGAAAATGAAAATAATATGTATTATGAATGTTTATGTCAATTTTTTAATTGTCAGTATACTTACGTGAATAAATATTAATGATATTATTTTTGAAAATATGGGTAATAACTAGCACATTTCTATAATTCCTACCAATCTCATTCTCATGTATTGTAATTGGGCCTAAACTTATGACTTCTTCTCCCAATATAACCTCCATGTCCAGCATAGAAATAGCGCCCAGAAAAAAAAGAATTAAGGGTATAGTTCTTGTCATGAGCATTGGTTTCATAGCTTTTGTTGCTATTCTTCAAGTCATGGGCAAGCTCTACTTGGTTCGTAGAGAGGCTTAAGAAAGATATCAGCTGGACTTTTCTACTTTTTATTTTTTTTTGGTTAATAGTACATTCATTGAGGATATTTAAACATTTATACTAGTGACCAAAGTCCCTAACATGTGAAAAAAGCAAGAGTAAAACGGCGTTCTATCTAAACCAAGTCATCCAACATTAAGGTAGTTAAATAACAGTCATTTCGAATATCTCAAAAGAAATTCATGCATTCTTAACTTGCATTTAATATCATCATCTCTATTAAAATTGAGTTGAAGCTTAAACAAAATAAAGTAAGTAACTATTAATATTCTAGTATTTTCCTATGGTGGAATTGAGAGAATATATCTCGGGCATGTCAGATATCCCGGCCAGAAACCAATCCTTCTTCCACAGGATTTGGGCCCCCGCAGGATCTCGAGACTGATTCAAAGAGCTTCTCAATCTCCGGTGCACACCTTGTAAAAGATCGACTCCAGAAGTTGTACCTAGGATTCTGCTCAAAATACCAACTGCAAGTTAGCTTTCAAAACCCGTAAGCATTGAGATCTGATGAAATTGATTACCTTTATAAGCTCAATGAACGTGATTAGAAGGCCCCATGGATGAGGTCGATTAACGATTAGACGCTCCAATAGAACTCTGGTGATCTGCTCCTGGATTACTTCCTGCTACCAAAATTCAGGTCAATTCACAATCAAATATCCTTATTTAAAAGACAACATGCAAAAACTTTGCAAGAGCTTCAAAACATGCAAAAAAATATTGATACCTGATCTTCTCAAGTAAACAAGCGTGCCATTACATATATTGTTGCAAAAACACGTTATACATTGGAATTGACCATTAACAAGCAGTGAAGAGAAAAAGAAAAAAAAGTTGAGACATCATTCATCCAGTTGTTGAGACAAGTATAATACTCCGTCCGTTCCAAAATACGACAAATTTTAAGTGTAATTTTATTTTTCCAAACTTCTACCCTAACATTAATTAGAAATGTAAAGGTAGAGGTATGATAGGACGAACCTAATTATAAAAGTAATGGAATGTTAGGAATTTCATGTTACTTTATAGTCTAAAATTAGAAATGGATCTCTAATTTTGGAACGGATAAATGACTGCATCTCTAATTTTGGTACAGACAAATGAGGAAATTGCATCTCTAATTTTGGAATGGAGGGAGCAAGTTTTAAGAAACATGAGCATCCTTTGCTGGAATGGACTGTTGCTGTTAAGCACGTACAGAAAACCATGCAACCCCATCTACCATATTCTGCATTCTTTACTGACATCATACTTGATAATCATATGCACAAATACAATGATAAACTCGTACTTAGAAAGTAGAAATGACAAATGATTTCCCTAACTATCAAGAAACTCAAATAGAAACTACTTGTACCTGGTTTGATTCGGCAAACAGGTAAAGTAGGATGAAGGAGAAGTAATGCGTATGATTGTTGGGATAACGCAGTTGATTAGCAACAGCATTAAGAAAGAGGTAGCGCCCTTCAGTGTCTAGGTCCATGATTAATGTCTGAAATATGTCCAAAGCAGCACCAACGAAATATACAGCCAACGGAACTCCCGGCTGTGCATGAGGAGTTCTTGCCTGCAGCTGCTGTATAGCCTACAGTAGCACATCCCAGGTTAAATTTTTAAAGACAAAGTCTTCGTGTGATTTGTGGTTGTGGAGGCGGGAAACAGATTCAGTCTAATAAATTTTGCCTCATTTATCATTCTTTAAGGGGAGTAACCTCTATATCCATGAGGAATAGCAAATCAAGCTTAGTCAAAAAATTAAAGAAAATGTTGAGCACGAGAAAGACAAGAACTACATAAAAATAGAAATTCAAGCTTTTGTTTCTTTTGCAAGAAACCTTATAAAAGTCAAAAAACTATATACTATATAAAAATGATTTTTAAGAACCTAGTATTCATGGATCTCGCTCATGTGGCCTCTTCATTGTGATTTGTACCATCCTCAAGAAAACAGTTACCATGAGGCACACATACTTGATGTAAGCTATAAGTGCTCTTCAGTTGCACTAACAAATCTCTTAACAAAAGCACTACAGAATTTGCAGATATGCATCATCTACAGTACAAAATAATTGAAGAATTCTAAATTCAAGATTTTTTGGAAGGTCTACTACATAACATAATTTGATTAAACATAATAACATCTTACATCTTAGGCTTCATTTAATAATAATAAAAAAAGTTCATCCTTGATGGTTTTGTGAGTGGCACCTTGTAGAGGTGGAAAGTTAGATAACATAGATTACTAATCAGCAAACTACGGAGGCGTACTATAAGCTTTTTCAGTGGCTCCTCTGAGAGGCTAACATTTTTCAGTGGTTAAAAACTAGAAGGTTCATAGATTCCAGCAAGTCTAGTTCACGGAATCTCTTTTAGTGCTCATGTTGAGACAAAATCAATCCACATCAGATCAATCCAGTTGAAGATTCTTCCATGGTTTCTATAATGCGTCACTTTTTATCGACCCCACTCTGGCACTCTCTCTGGCTTAAAAGACCTTCCAGCGCATTTAATAGTATGTACTCTTGTATTTTCTATTGAAAGGTTTATCATCCTCAATTCTACTTGCCAATTATAATATTTGGATATAAAAAAGTAAAAGGAAATGCTAAATACCTGCATTCCAACATAAAGCACAAGGGAGTTGATCAGAGGTACGTTATAACGAGTCCCAGCTCTAGCAGCATCATTTGGTGGAAGCAGCAGTTTATGCTTTAGTTCAGAAAGAAATGAAGACCCCTGTTGCCTCATCTACAAAAAACAATTACCAAAATATCAGAACAGTAACATGAGGGGGTTTAATGCAAACAAAAAATAATTAAGATATAATACATTGGTCTTGATGAATTAGCAATTGTCTCATTCTTTCTTGCATAGAAATATGTAGAAAAGAAAAAATAGTAGGCCAAAAGACCACATACCTTCAGGTATTCATCCACATCACCCTTAATCTGCTTGGCTTTAACAGCAGCATCTACCTCAGAGAGAATACGTGGGGGCTGACTAATCTCTGCCAGCAGATCGATCTAAACAAATAAAAAGAAACAGACCCTTTGGGATTAGTTTTAATTACAAAGTAAATTGCATGTAGTCACCTTTGACTAGTAATGCACCTTTAAGTTGGGAGTGGATGGATCTGGTAGCCTCATATTGCGAGGAAATGCGCTTAAAATTATATTTCGCATCTGTATACAACTTGGAGGAATGACATCACAGAAGCTGAAATGATAATCACAAAGGAACTCTGGGAAATCATGAAGTAGCACTAACAAAACCCTGAGTGTGCCTTTATATAGAAAATGAACCTGAATAGAGAATGAGAAAAAAATATAAGGTACAATTTACTGGTGGTAGAAATGGAACCAGAAATTCATAACACCAGTAAGTATAAGATGATAACTGGCTGTCCAAGTTCAGCATTCCTCAAGAATGGCTCCAAGAACTGGAACAAGTCTACCAACAAACGCTGAAAAAAAGGCCAACCCTTCTGAGGATTTCCAGAGAGTAATTTCGGCATAAAACTTCTGTGACTCACAAGCTCCAGCCACGCAAAGCTAAAATATTTAACAAAATTAGTTATGCAAAATTCATGAAAAGAGGGAATAAAAGAAAATGAATTATGCAAAATTCAGGAAAAGAGGGAATAAAAGAAAATGAAAAAAAAGAGTAGAAGCTGGTATTAGAACTTTCTGTATTGCAAAATTAGAATCCAATAACACGTATATCTGGTGAGATACTTGTTACATCATGCATATCAACTACAAGCAAGACCAAAACACAGAATAAAAGACAATGAGACACATTCGCCACACTAACCTGAATGCAGGAACTTTAAGTGGCTGCAGTGCATGAAAGGCATTTGCCAATGCCATCAAAACCTAAGAACACACAGCTAATTTAGTACATAAAAATAGGCTGCAATAACAAAATTAAAGTAACGACAAAAATGACCAAACAAATGCCCATAGACACCTGAAAATTTGCACCATCAGAGACGGGCTCCAAAGTAGTCAAGTCCAGCAACCAGTTGATGAACAACCTGAAATATGGCCTGGGATTGAAAGACATTCTTTTTTCCTCCGAATCTTTCTGAATAAATCTCACCGTCACCACAATGACCTATAGAAATACCAGATATATAATAAGAATATAGTTCAGCTCAAGTAAACAAAGAAGTTCAACAGAGATTCGGTTTGGATTCAAACCTTGGACAATAGAGATAGTTTATTTGATCCCTGGTCAACAGGATAGAACTAGAAATACATATAAGAAGAAAGTGAATATGAATATAAGGTTGGAAAATCTGAAACAAACCCAATCAACAAATTTTGGATTCCAAAACCAAATAAACTACCTTCAGTATTGAAAAGACGAGTGCAGCATATATATCAATAGCAAGAAAGAGTAGCGGCTGAGTTTGCAGACTTATCACTTCAGAAGACAGACAGTGTGCTACCGAGAGCTCCTGGAGGTAACAATAAATAATAATTAAAAATCCAAAGAATGATATGGTTCAGAAAATTTTCAAAATAAGGAGGATAGATGGTAGCAAAAAAAATGGGGGGGGGGAACCATGAGCTGACGGAAAAATCGATCCGACATATCATCCCCTTTCAGCAGTCCACTTTGCAGCAGTTGTAAGACAAAGTGAGCACGAGCTGCGTCATTTTCTCCAGGAACTTCACAAATGCGATACCACCCCCCAAACAGCATGGAGACCTAATACAGAAACAACCAAAAAGAGAAGACCATGTAATAGTAAGGAACATACACTTGTAAGTTAGAAAGTTTTTAGTGGATTTTCCAGCTAGATTTTGCAAAAAGATAAAACATACTCTCTTCCCATCTCTCTCACCCACCCACCCCTTTTTTCGTTTACAGAATAGCAAGGGAAAAGAGTAAGGAATGAAATACAGAAAACAATGCAAAATGTGCAAATGAAGAGCTTCTTCTCTGTGCAGAATTAATTTCCAGAAGAAGAAATTTTTATACAGGTTATTATACCTTATATAAGTTGCTAAGAACTGCTAGCAGAGAAAAGGAGAACTACAAAACATTGGGATCTGCTATCACAAGAGCAGTAGTCTCTCCAAAATCATAATAGAAGAGGGTTAGCCACCCGAAAACAAAAGGACAGTCCAGATTAGCAATTGAGACACAATAATTGCCAATCACCTACTAACGATCTATACTCCCCACCGTCCTTTTCTCTTTTTCCGAGGAAACAAAAACTAATAAAACAAGCAAATTATGGATATCAAGTCTTTGTAATAATGCGGGTTTACGACATAGATGTCAGACACCTTCCGGGCAATTTCAACTACAAGAAGCATATTTTTAGGAGTTTTTTTTTACAAAAAAAAAGGAAAAAGAAAAAAAAAATAAAAAGGTAAATCAGAAGCATACATTATGCTACTGTCCAATTTCAAACCATTTATGCATTAAACGTGAAACCAAATCATACCTGCTCACGAAATCCAACGGGATCAGGTTCCACAGAGTCCAAAACATCGAACTCTCCCCAGCTTGCGGCAGAGTGACCAGTAGCCTGTCTCATCAAAATTAAAATGTTAGGATCCTTGGCTTGTTGTATCCCCAAGCTAGGGAAAAGAGCAACACTTTTGGTAACCTTTTCGTCTCTAAGTTGTCTTGTGTTATCATCTTTTCCAACAGTAATACCAGATAAAGCAGCAGCATTCGCAGCAGGATTCCTGGCAATCTCAACCAGCTGTTGTAGCGACTCTGGAGATCCAGACCTTGCAGCAAGCTGCAGTTATATAAGTCATTAACATATAGATATATAAAAAAATGTTTGAAGCATAATGAATACAAACCTTCGCCAGTGCATCAACAAGATGGTGTAGTTCTGATATGACTTTTGAATTGTTAATCACCAAAGCTTGAATGAGGGAAATCGCAAACTCCGTGGCAGCCTCTGCACACATATGCAATTAATTAGTGCTATCAATTACTCCACATGGATGTAGGCAAGAACCAGCTTTTACTTGTACATACTGTTCCTTCCCGCATCAAGAAGCTTTGCCATATGAACATTATACTCTGCAAGATTCAGTAATTCACTTCGAATAAGGCCAAGAGTGATATCTGTATTGAATTTCCGGTCTTCGTCGGAGTAAATTACCTGTTGACAGGAATTCCATGCTGAGTGTTGGGGGAATAATACTAATATATGAAGATCTTGGCAACATTATAATATACAATATAACAGACTAAATTAACTCTGAAATTTAACAAGGCCTGATAAGCATCTACTTCCAAAAAATGAATCAGAATCACAGTAGGACAAATTGTCACACATTTCCAAAAGCAGTTCTACTATTATATATGGCCATTAACATCTAGATTCAAGTAGCCAAATAAATAAGAAATCATATTCAAAAAGACATAACAGTAACACTTACTAACTATATAGTCCCTGTCTATCGTAGTATAAAAACAAAAGAACATACATTTTATGTTTGTAGAAATAAGACACCGATTTTACAACCTACAGGCAATATTTCCGTTTGACTAATATGCCTTCCATCCTTTCGAATAAATTCTTTTGTTGTTATTTACTTGTAATGGTGATCCATAATAATATATGATACTGTCTTCCTTTCAGAATTAATAAATTTATATGATAAAAAAAATGTCAAGTCTTTAATATTTTTGAAAATTTCCCTTTTTATTTAGGTTTGTTAATGAAAATTAACACAATTAAATTGTTAATATTCCATCAGGATTTATGATTACATCTCCATACATAATACTATTGGACATATATTAAAAAAAGTCAAACAGAATGAAATTCTTGGACAACATACTTTTTCAACTTTCTTTCTAGAAAGTATAAGAGAGATTAAAAGTAGGGAATCGAGATTTCCACAAGTTAAAGTGTTAGTTCTAAAAGTTCCTCTTCACATGAATAGTAAGTATAGTAAGTAGGGTCCCCTGAGAGAGGAGCTTGTGAAATTAACATTTTCACTTGTGAAAATATCAATTCCCTAAAAGTATCCTAGAGTTCTTTCCAAAGAGAATACAATGTTTGTTACATAAGCAGCAATATAATGCATCGGAGCTCCTCTTTTGTAAATTTAAGTAGCAGTTGATAGCATAGTTGTCATGGTGCCACGGCAAAAAGCGACGGTAGTTGACCGCCAGAACGTCTAGGCAATAAGGCGTTCGTCATGACGTCCATATGGCAACAAGATATTAACGATGTGCAATTTATACGTTATTTGTTTTACTTCAAAAGTATATTTGACAATAAAAAAATTTATACATTAAAATTGAAAACATAATAACTAATAGTATGGAATACAATTAAAAAGACAATTATATGAATACTTCACGATCAAAATTCAAAAATAAAATACTTACATTGAAAATTAGTAGAACAAGTCAACAAACACTACGTAAAAAATAAAAATCAACCAAGTCAACAATCATCACACATTACAACTCTAATAAGTAATAAAAATTAGACCATATAGCTAGTCCATGGGTTATGATAAGCCATGGGTACAAAATGACTTAATTACTTAACTAGGACCAACTACTAAGGCGTTGCCTTGTTCTTCTTTAGCGCCAGGACGCCTAGTCGTTGCCTAAGTGACACCATGACAACTATGGTAAATAGTGCATGCTCCAACCCACGTTTACCACTCTAAGAATATCGTGATGACAAAGGCCTTAGAATTATATCATCCGTACCAAACATTGATGCATGTTAAAAATGGATCTTTGGATGACATATATTCTAAAATTACAATGGCAGAGGGATACAACACTAACATGGGTGTCGAATAAAACTGAGTAATTAAGATCTGAATAGTTAATATATCTTTAATATATTAGATCATCTGAGTGAAACATTTAAATTTAAAAATATCTCATATTAACTTTTCAAAAATCAATAATAATCTTAAAATTTGGGATAGAGGGAGTACAATATTTATAGAGGTTCCATGGATTTAAATTTTTCATTAAGAGACAACTCTTAAAAATTTAAGAGGTGTTTGTTTAGAGCTTAATGGAGCTGAATGACTGAATGGGTTAGTTATTCAGTGTGTTTGTTTTGAATAAAAATCGTCTGAATGGCTAAATCGGTCAAATTTTTGAACTGAATGACCAAGTATAATTTTTTTGACTGAATGGACTGAATGACTGCTGAATGAAGTATTTTATATTTAATTTTTTTTACAATATTAACTATTATATTAAGTAATACTAAATAAATTTACAACAATTTTGAATTTTTTTATAGAGGTAAAATAATAAAAATATGTTATTCAGATAACACCCCTTTTAAATTTATATTTTCTCTTACCGATTAAGAGACGATAAGAGGCAAACAAAATTTTATCAAACAACTCTACCCTCTTACCGACTCTGATGTGGAACTATTAAGAGGTAAACAAACACCACCTAAAATCACTATATCTAATAATAAATATCACCCTTCTGCTGCTAGCTAGTTCAGACATCATGTTTCATGGCAATAACTTTAAGCGTGATTTAAAGAGTAGCAAGGCATGCACATTATAATCAGAAGTTTTCCCATATGTGTTTTAAGTGGAATTTAAATATATTGCTACTTTAAACTCACCAGAGCAATTGTCAGATGTCTAATTTAATTTCATCTTAGACTGCAGCTCTGGCTCCCCTTCTTAATTTTTATTTTAGAAAAAAATGATGGCAACAAGAGTCGACTAATATATGCAGTTTGAAGAACTATCACATGCCACTGCAAACTAATACAAAATTAACTTAGAAGTAACAATCATTAGACCGGTAAGGGTGTCTGAGGACCAATGGAGTGCATACCCAACTAGTCAGTTCCTTCACAACAAGCTTGCTCACATCACGAATGGCAGACAGAATGGCAAGATGAGCACCAACATGCACATTGTTCGATGCGTTTGCATATAACCCTTTGAAAACCTGGGGCATCATGAAAATTCAAGCTCAGGATACTGAGTAATTGTATATAAATCTCATTCAACTTCCAAATATAGCCAGACCTTTTGTGCGACTGCCAATGCAGCCTCATCTCGACTTAAGCATCTGAGGATGATCCCAGGAACCTCAGCAATTATTTCCTGTACAAAAAATAACATGATATACCTTCCTATATTAATCATAAGACTTATACTGTTATAAAGAACATTTAGAAAGGAAAGGATGGATATAAATCATTATATGGATGAATAGTGAAGAACATAAATTCTTAATTTCTTAGTTTAAAAGCAAAAGGTAAATCAAATATTCACCATATTGCTAATAAACGAAGAGAAGGAAGACACTGTACCTGAATTTCAGCTTCCACAGTGCCATTGGTTAACAAAGTTTCAAGCTGAAATTAGAAACAGTCATCAGATCAGATGCAATGAATTGCAAAGCAAAAATTAAATCAATGTATATATATAACAAGCAGGAAAGAAATGAGGGCAGACCAAGTAGTTAAAAGGAATTGACACAAAATGATGAGGAACGCAGCAGGCCTAGATTTAATTAATTATTTTTTAGATTTTCAATTGGATACATATAATGTAATTAGGGTTTTTATTTTGATAATTGGGGATCTATGATGGTCCATGTATTTTACCGAAGTATTATGATATTTAGTTATTGTGTTATGGTAAATGGTGGGGAAGGAGTGTTGTCGATAGTGGATGAAATGATGAGATAGTGGGTGAGGGGGAAGTTATTACTTGTGTTCACTTTGTACCTATATAAGGCCAAATTTAATTGAACAGTATAATATTATTGAGCTGAATATAAACTTTGAATTATATTCTTTGCATCACTTGGGAGCATTTGTGAGGATGTAGGTGTTAGAGAGAACAATCGGCCTTGATCAAAAAGAAGATCTACCAAACCCATCAACACTACTAAATATTTCCTAAGCTGAGAAGTATAGAGGAAAAATAGTGACAGGAGAAAGGATAGTAGAAGGAGAAGATCAATCATAACCTTCTCAGAAATAAGCAGATACTTATCCAATGCATCGCCTGTAGTCAACGAAGGTTCTAAAATGTTACTTCCAAGTCTCTCAGTCACAGATGTTGAAGATGATGACTGAGCAGTAGCTCCAGATTCCTGATTAGATAATAATGCACAATTCAATAACGAGAATAATCTTCAGCAGCATGCATATATATTCATGAATTTCAAATTTTACTAACTTTTACAGCATTAGGTTCTGCAGACTGCAATTCTGAGGGTTTTGCCGAAGGTAATGAAGCAATAGCAGCATCATTTTCAAGGTTCTGTTGAACAACACCATCAGCCATCCCAGCAGGCACTACTGAGGAAACACTGAAATATGCAAATAAAATGAAAAACAAAAGAAGAATCAATAAATGCAACCTAAGAGTATAAAGAATCCAGAAATACATGGTAAACAAATTTAAAGAGCACCTAAGTTGCGTTGCTGACCCAGAGTCAAACTCCTTAGGGGAAAGATCAAAGGAATATGCACCAGCATCCATTCCTGTATTTCCACTGCCAGATGAGTAAATCCCAGGATTAAGTGCGCCAGATGCCGAAACATATCCCTGGGACAAGCCACCACTGACTGTAGTTGAAGGACCAACTGCTACTGCATTTGAGTTTTGGCTAGATTGATTTTGCCAGGGTAGCCGAACAAAATCCTGCATAAACAATGATAAATCAATTTACCACCCTATTCAGACTAAAGTCAGACATCATGAAGGGAAAAGACAGCATGGCAATACCTCATAAACTCGCTGTTGAGAATGTGATAAGCTACCAGGTTTAGGACAGAGAGCCTCGGGTAGAACACCCAAGTGACTTTGTGTATACATGCTTGCCTCAAAAAAAGCAGGACCAACACCCTCTCTCTGCTTCCTTCTTATAGAGAGTTGTTGAGCTATTTCCCCATCAATGGTATGTATAGCCTGTAGCACAGATAAATAAACAGAGTAAGAAATTAAAGCCAGCCCAAAACTGCACAAAGAATAATACCAAAGAATAGTTTAACATCTATGCTCATGAGTCCAAGAATCCAGTACCAATCAACAGAAACAAAAAAAATGAAACTTACAACCATTCAAAACTAATCTCACTCATAGATGTCTATATTGAAAACCCCTAAATTGTGAATTGTGTATCGTATTCTGCCTAATCTCACTCATTTATTGGACAATAAAGCATTTTAGCTTAAGTTTAATGTTGAAGTAGTCAATACTCGTAACTATAGGCATAAGTAATAGTCAATATTATTTAAGTAATATTATTTATATAATAAAGCGGGAGGAGAAACTGAATAGTGAAGCATTTTTAGTTTCCCAAATTACTCTTTAAACTTAAGTAAAATAGGAGCGGTTATTATTTTGAAACTCAATTATAAACTCCTAATAAGATTAACCCACCCATTTTTCCCCGTCTCTCCCCATAAGGCTCTATCATCTATCTATATATTCTATATTATTAAGGGAGAAGAAATTGAATAAAATAAAAATTGGATAAAAACTGATTAATAACTTGAACTTCCCTTTTCTCTCTCCCCACTCCTTATGAACCCCTAATTTCTCTCCAATATTTTCTCATCCATTCTCCCAAAAATTATTTAATTATTTTTTTTAATTGCACACAACTAGTGCGTGCCATTTATACTAGTGAACATAAAATCCAAAGAGATATTAAGCCTCAAATTGCAAAAGTCAAGCCCAAAGCTATGTATTTATGTCTACATGTGAGAAACAGAATTCAAAAAAGAATGTGGAGACAAAGTCTTCAAGTGATTATAAGAAACCTAGAAAGCAAGGCTTATTGTATAAAACAAGTGAACACCTTTTCTATTGAAAAAAAAAAGAAAAGAAAAGAAGAAGAAGAAGAAGAAGAAGAAGAAGAAGAAGAAGAAGAAGAGAGGCTTTAATATGTATGCTTATCAAGTATGTCTCTAACTTGAAAAGTTATCACAACAGTATCACATTGTAAGACTTTAAGATACGCTAACGATATCATATCATATCGAAGTGTTCAATGTTGTATCGCATCGTAAGATACATAGTGTGTCATAAAATAATTGCAACTACAATCTCACCATATTTTGAAAATGAATTTTTCTTTTTAATCAATCCCAGAATACTTCAAAATGTATAAACTTACTTCTGCATCTCAACCAATCCAACTAAGGCTGTATAAACTTACTTCTGCATCTCAACCAATCCAACTAAGGCTGTAACATTAAAAATATAGTACAGTATACCTCATCTGAATTCTGCATCTACACACACAAATCATCAACGTGCAAAAACACAGTGAAAATGAAAGCAAATAAAAAAACTCCAAAAGAACATTTGATTTCAAACAAAACTCCACTCTGTTTAAAAATGGTTGTTCTTTTTGCAGGTAACTACAATCATTATGTCTCATCATCAAAATAATTGCATGCACATATTTAAACCCCGCTCAGCAGAAAGAAAATAGGTAGCATGGGATAGGGAGTACATCGACACTGTTCACAGATTTCAAAATTGTGTATAGAATCTAGTCTATCAAGTGCATGAGTAATAGAACATGTGGTATGAGAATGGTAAGCCTCTGGAAACCATAACCAAAATCTACTTATCTTATTAAGCTTTAACACATCCAAAGTTGATGCGCTGATAGACAATAATGTTCAATACATAATCTCTATTAAGTCTTAAATTTTTGTGGAACCAATTTCAATTCACATTAGATTAATGATATTTCTCAGCTGATAATTTTAGAATTTATAAAATAAATGTAATGATCATTCAATATATATTAACTTAGACAACATGCATTAGAATATTTTATCCGAATCCAAATATAGGATCAAGTTTGACTTTTCAAAGTCAATTTGAGATATTTTAAAATTTAAAATTGATGTGATTCATTGAACTTTTGAAAACAATAAATCTTATAATTAATAGTACCATCTAGATACTGCACAATTTTCATAATTGTAATGTCTAAAACTAACATTAATTCATATCACTTATGAATTTGAAAATATATTAAATTGATTTCAAAAAGTCAAAATTGATCCTATATTTCAAAAAGGATGGAGTATGTTAGATAAAAAATAATAATGATTGCAGACATTATGATTTCACGTCCATTCAAGAAAGCTACATGAAATTCTAAGACATAAACAAGCAGAACAAGTTCAGCTGATGCCTGTTGGAAGAACATTAGGATCTTTCTAATGTCCTAGCTATAGAGCTGATATGAAGTAAAATAAATTATCCCAAGACCATACATGTAGTTGTAATTTTATTTAAATGTAAGAGATTTTCTTGTCAATTACTCGATGGAAGTAAATCTTAACAAGTTTTCTACCTCCTAGGATTAGTAATTATTAGAGAAGTAGTTGAATTAGCTTTCCTACCAAAGAGAGAAGTTAAAAAAACCAAATAAGATGCCAAATCACATATTGTGCAAAGAAATGTACAAACATCCAACAAAAGAATCTAGCAGCCTAACCTTCTCTGTTGCAGCTTGTTCAATCAGAGCACAACCCAGGTCAAGGTTATCATTAGTGACAAGTTGGACGGCTTTGTCAAGGAATTCACTTGCAATATTCAAACCCTGAAGTGAATTCCTCAATTGACTTGTAATTGAACCACGAAGAGGTTCCTAGCAGCAATTAGATTACCTTCCTCAGTACTTATTTAATCAAAGAAAGCACAGTTACAAATACATATTATTGAAGGCATACATATTGATAAAAACTGGTAGAAAGGAAATTGACTACAGATCCAGAAGAAACCTTGCATGTCACATGAGCTAGGCTTCCAGCCAAACTTGCCACCATCAAGTGTGCTGCATTATATATTCGGGTCTCATCTGACTCCATAGCATAATCCTACCATTAAACATTTTTTTTGTGAAAAAAAAGGTTTAAGGATTTGGTAATAAACTGTCTAATTTAAGCATTAACAAGGTGATAAAATGAAAAAGGTGAACCTTCAAGACAAGTTCCTTTGTTGTTTGAGTTGCTATGGAAACACTGCGTTGCACAATACTAGATACGATCTCTTTGATAGCCCTATCCATGGCAATAGGAAGCACACTGTAACAGAAAAATGAGATAAGGCTTCCAGAAGATAATCAGCTAAACTATGAAAAAGACCATTCAAAAGTAACCACTTCAAACCTCTGAAAATGCATATGCAACCCTAGATCGTGGAGTGTCTGGTTCACAACCACTTGTTGTTCAATATTAGATGCTGGTGCAGGAAGCTGGAAAGACAACCACATGTTTGTCATGGCAGTCCCTAACTATTATTATTCTAAACGGACCAATTTAAAAAAGAAACTGCCATCACACCTGGCTAACAGAAAATGGAGATTGTCCTTGTAGAAGCCCTTGAGCAGAAGGCGGCTGATCAGATAACCCTAAAGCAGCCAGCTTCTCATCCTCCATCGACATAGCAGAAGAAAGATCGAGAGGAGCAGCATACTAAATCCACCAAATAAATTAAATTTAGATACCAAAAAATATGGATAACATTAAGGATCCACTTGGATTACAAAAATTAAAAATACAGACCTGAGATAATATCTGAGAATGGCCAGTAGGACGAGAAGGACTAGCAACATCAATTGGTAGCTCAACTTGATTTCGTGTAGATAATATACCAGATTTAATTTCATTGACTATCTGGGGTTGGGATGATGCAACATCTTTGATGGAAAAATCAGGATTTCCTTCTACTTCCCTTACCCTGTCCTTGAGAAGAGAGGTAGGAGTCACATCCTTCATATCCACAACAAGGTGCTTGAATAGAACCTGAAAGGCAAAAAAGCATAATACAAACATAGTTAAACATTCAAATCACAACACACACTCCCTACTAGCAAAATAATAATAAATAGAAGTGTATATGTACCTCGATGTCAAACTTGAGATTCATTTTCAAATTTGGCAATGCATATATCTCAGTAAGTAATCCGAGAATACCCATAGTCCAAGGATTAGGAGGTTGATATGCTAGACTTTTGTGACATGGTTCCAAAATCTGCACCAAGCAATCCAAAATGAATGCTACACAACCACCATGCTTAAAAAATGTTCAACAACCAACTGAATAAACGTACCTTGGAGGTAAATGGAATTACAGCAATCATCAAACCCTTCTCGTAAGCCTGCAGAAAGAAATGAAATTAAACACATACCATAGACAAAGAAAAAATATCACTACAAATACAGGAAGTTTATGACAAAAGTCAACTCCAAAAAAACTGCACGAAAAAATTAAAACCTCTATAATCAAAGACTTTGGATCAATCTCTCGTGCCCGTAAGACTTGATTTCTTCCAATCGTAATCTTCCCGAGCCAGCTACCCAAATTCTTCAGCAATGACCGCTCTTCAGAACTTGACTTTATGAGCTCGGATTCTAACAGAACCTGAATAATTATCATTAGATAAAATATATAATTTTGCACTGATAAATATCTCTAAAACTATGCAAAAAGATAGTTATAGTATAAACCTTGCAGTTCTCATAAGTAGCTTGTGTAATCTCTTTGTTCAACGGTTTTGAATTAACTTTGTTCAGGAACTTCAAGTACAAGTCATGAAAATTAGGCTCAATGCTTGCTCTGTTAAGTTTCAGGTCGACCATAAGATAGAACATCCAAATATAATAAAACAACAGAATTGCAGCTATCAGATACAATATCAAACGGTAACACATTAATGTGGTTCATGAAATAAATAATTTAATAATAATATTAGTTATAAAGCTGGTTCAGAGAATATTAGTTATAAAGCTAGTTCAATTTTCATACCTTTTCATCACCATATACTGAGCAAACCAGGGATAAAGTTGCTCTTTCAAAAGCTCAGAAAATTCCTTTGCTTTGGCATCAACATTAGCCATAGATAAATTATTAATGATAAATGATATCTTGTCCTGAATTTCAGATGCGGGGGCCTGAAAAAACCATGCAAATAGATCAATACATTCAGAACAAAACTCTGAATATGAACTTATATCTTATTTTCTTTGGTTTTTATTTAATTACAGAGAAAGTTTACTTAACTAAACAACTAATATTATTGTTCGTCACTAGCATTATCAATTGCATAGTACCAAAGATACACGCAGAAGCAAGAACTTAGAAGCACCCATCTAATGTGAGTAGGGGGGCCTACAAGCACCAAAATGGGCTTCAGAATCATAGGACACATATAACTTTTCTTACTCTTCAGATCCCACATTTGAATAGTTTACAAAACTTAGCAAAGTAAGGTCCAGACTGCAATATTCTACTAAACTAACCCGACTCAAAACGGTTTTAGCAGTATAGTATATATCAACTGTAAAGCACACCCAATCCACCCTGAACAAGAAATTGCACTTTGGCTTGAAAGCGACGAGAACAAGCAATTTAGTTAACTGTATGTGGAATTAAAATACCTCTAAGGGAGTTTCTTTTCTCTCTGCAGCAGCAACAAGTGTTTCAATATTTAAGGCAGAGCCAAACCCTGTATCAGATGAAACGTTAAAAAAACATGCAACAGATACCCAGGTAATTAAATATGCATGAGACAGTTATATTGAACATATATATACTCATGCATTTATTATATAACAGAACATGCATATTCAGAAGTAACAGATATTTACTTGCTGAGGTAGCTGTGCGAGAAGGACGAACAAAACCAGGGGAGGAAGACAATGCTGTTGAAACATTAGCTGTACTATGAGACTGCATTACATATGAAAGTGTTAGAACTAATAATAACAAAACTACAAAAAAAAATAACACTACAAAATTCATTTCATATGAAACTAAAATATAATTTATGGACATGCCTTCTGAGTGCTAGATGTATCACTAGAAGGAAGAGCTGAAGGTCGCCCTGCAGAAAATAAAACTGGTTTCATGTAGTTGGGCAATGGAACAGAGGCTTTAATTCGCTCCTCTATAGAACTCTGCTGCCTATGTTGAAGCTGGACAGGAGAAGGAACTTGGGGCGCTTCCTGTGCGCTACTAGATCCAGTTAATGGAAACGATGAGCCAGGCATCTAAATAAAAAGAAAACCATTCAGCAACTCTAATCTGGCAATGCTAGTTAGCGAGTAAGAACTTTAGTTCAAGTCTAATTCAGATAAATCATTCTTAACCCAATTGGAAATCAAAAGCAAACCCAGCCACAGGCTCCGCTATCAGTGGTATAAACAGTAACTAGCCATATATTTGAAGTACATAAGACAGAGCAAACTATTTTTTAATGATAAATTAAAATGATCTTATTAGAGATAAGGAAAGAGGATAGAAAAAGCATAGACAGACATTAAATCTACCAAAGGAAAAACACAAAGACCACCCCACAAAAAAAGATGTAGACTTATTGTGAGATGTCGGCAGAGGTTCAACCGGAGATGATTATAGTATCAGGAGATTCTATATCAGAAAGGGGAATTGAACCACGACTTAACAGTGTGAGGCTATTGAGGCCTGGAGGGAGGAGGTAAGTTGTGATTTGTCAGTGGAAAATGACTTGTGTGCCAGTGATTTTCATTCGCCCATTTCGTGTCCTCTTCCTGTGATAGAGCCAGAGTAATCAGAAGATGGGGATCTATTCTGAGCAGAACTTTTAGGGAGCTAGCAGTGGACAGCATTAAATTTATGGTAGGGAACTGTTAAATACTAAAGGTCAAAGCGCTCCAGAAGGTGTAGAAACTAGTAAAGCTCAATTATCAAGGCCTCAATGCATAGCTCTCTTTGTTTGATATAATTGAGGAGAATCAGAGATTCTAGCCAGGGGAGGAAAATTATGATACCTTGTCTGCTTTCCAGATGAAAGAGAACTCGGGAAATTAAGATAATCTATAAACAAAGATGCTAGACGGAAGAAAGGTGGCGAGGTGTTGGAGCGAGATGTGGACTTAAATTATCACTCTCTAGAGGAAGTTAAGAAGTGTAACCTGAGAAAATTAAATGACCCCTGACAGAGGAGTCATGGAGAAATTCCTCAGTATTGGAACGTAGTTTTGCAAGTTAGTTCATAGTTTTTTCAATATCACATGTAGGTGCTCTGAATTGAGGATTGTGGTGTGGTGGGGGTATCCTTGTTATGTGGGAGTCCGTGTGGGTAGAGAGGATCAATTATTTCAGATTATAATTTTTTGCAGAGCACTTGAGCATAAATTTCAGTGGTGCTTCGTAAGGGTATATATGGGAACCACTTTTTTTAACCCTATTTGCAGTGTGCGAGGTACCACCAATCTGTCAATCTTCCTGGTGCTACAAAGCTTTACCAAGGAATTCGATATTATAACAAAAAAGAAATTTTTGAAACAAAATTCAAATCAAGCCACAATAAACAGAAGAAAAAATATATAAGCTTCAAGCAAATGGTAGAGAATATCAGCAAGAGAGAATCATAACAATTTTGCACAAGTGCAGGTAATATTTATGAAAAAAAAATGATTATGCAAATATACAAGCTATTTATTGTTCAGATATGCAGGAGACACCACATATATACTCTGCTAGCCATTGATGATCAAACATGATGAGGTTCCTGAGGGCTGAGAGGTATTTTCCACCACACATGTCTAATCTGGCCATTTCGAAAGATGGAATTCAAATCTAACAATTAAAAGTTAAAACCCACTGAAAGTTTGTTTTAGTGTCTCAATAAATAGTCAGCAAGATTTAAGGATATCTTCGTACCTCCATTTTATTATTGAATGCATAATTATTGCAGTACTATACAGGAATCAAAACTCACCTCAACATGTGCTGCAGGGATAGAACCATGGTGTTGATCGGCAGTAGTAACATGTCCTACATCTAATTCTGGAGTGCCTGATGAAATTCTAGTAAGTGCACATTCAATGAATGCAACAAGCTCTGAATGAGTACCACGCAGATGAGATATTTGTAAGATATGATTGCAATATTGTGGCCACTCAATCAAGCGGTCCACAAATTGTTCTAGAGCTTTTGTTCCAAAACCAAACATCTGCATACAGAGAGGTGATGCTAGTATTACCAAACAAAAGCTCATTATAGAAAGAACAACAACTTCAGAAGGAGACACATACTTTAGAATCTGCGGGCTTGCGTAATGCATCCAAAACAGCACGTAAGGCAATACCAAGTGTGAGATGTGTGACAAGTTGATGCTTAATAAGTGATCCTGCAAAGAACATATATTAATGTACACAATAAAATCAAATAAGAAAGTCTGAACAAGGTGACGAGAGGACCAGAGGTAGAGGAGGACAGCATGATTCAGATAAATAGTTCAGTTTATACAGGCTGGTCCTGGCTGGATATCAAACCATCTACGGCTTTAATCAGTAATCATACTTTTCTTTTAATAAATCTTTATAAGTGGTCATGCAATTCAAGTTTCATGTGTAGCCTAGCTTTCTGCTTGATTACTTTACGTGTAGTCGATATTGGCCAATCAAGGCTGTCCTGGTAGATTCTACTTTCTCGTGGGTAGAGAAATTACAAGGCTGTCCTGGTAGATTCTACTTTCTCGTGGGTAGAGAAATTAAGCAATGAAAATTATTGCAGTAAAGGTGTCTAGAATGTACTTTGAGGAGTGTTTGGAAGTTGTGGTGGAGGTTGTGATCTAGGACAAGGTGAAAAGAAGGAATAAGAGTACCTATACTGCAAAGAATTGGTAGAGAAACACTCCACCAAAATAAAGTAGCTTTATTCTCAAATCAATTCATATTCAATAATCTGAATAATAATAAAATTACAACACTTTGTATAGGAAACTTACGACTTAGCGACCACTAAAAACATATTGGTGAGGATTAAATTATGGAAAATTAAATTGAGTTATACAGTTGTACCAATACTATAAACTCAATCTGCAAATTGATAGTCACCGAAGTTCTAAATAAAGATGATTTACCAACTAAAAGATTAGCAGAAAATCTAAAACAAATATTTTTACTGGTGGGGATCACAAGTCTTGGGCAATGAATAATTTTTGTACTTATTTTTTTGGTATTTTTATTCTGCTCAATTGGGTAGAGATTAATGTAATTTTGGGGATTTGAGGTAGCTTAAGTATATTATTCAAGTATTTGGGGTATTTAGTTATTTTGTTTAAGATAGATGATGGGATAGTGGATGAAATGGAAGTTGTATGTTGGGGATAGTGGGAAGCTATTTATGTTCACTTGGTCTCTATAAAGGCCAAGCTTAGTTGTTACTTGGGACAGAATATTGATTATAAATATAAAACATGGAACTAAATTCTTTTGTCTGAGCCTCTGCGGTCTCAAGTTATCTCCGTGGAATGACTTCAAAACATCCTGCAGAGTGGCCCATTTCTCTACGGGATAGGCAAATTTACCTTTTCTTTTCCTTTTACATCCTTCAGTATGGTGTCGTACACACTTGCTAGTTACAGTTAAGTTATGAAAAATCTACAGGAACTCACCAAAGAGAACTGCGGCAATTTTGAGCTGCCTTTCAGGATACTTGGAGAAGAATTTGTATTCCTCAAATAGATTTGCAATCATGCACTCATATATTAACTCTTCCCTGTAAATTCATATATAATCACATATCAAAATGAAAGCATATAATGTAAAAGGTTCATTGCATGTCAACTGGCTACTTTCAATAGAAAAGCTCCAGCAGTAGATCTGACATATTAGAAAAATAAATATCAACAGATAACAAGCCAGACATCCCAAACATGATAGAAAATACACAGTAAAAAGTTTTCCTTCCATTCTCTCTCTAAAATTTCAGAACATTTAGTTTTCACATGATTTCAGATGTTCAAAGGAATGTTAAGTGAGGAAATCAGAATTTAACAGCTGCAGACATACAAGGTTGCATGCTTACATAAATGAGAAAATAAAGTAAAAAGTAAGTGTTAACCAACAATGTTCGAAAAAGTTAAAAGCGGTATGAAGCGTTTTTCTCCGGACGAGGCGAGGTGTAAGCCTCGAGGCGGAGCGAGGCGTAAGCCTCGATTTGAAAACATATGTTATTGATAAATATTGAATATATACAAATTTTATGGTAATGAATAATTTAGAAAAAAAGATTCAATTATCAACACAAGAAATGTTTTTTTTTGCTCTAGGGACTCGAGTGCAGGAAATATAAAGAAACAGAGGCTGAACTGAAACTTCTGAAACTTCAAGGGCTGAAATGAAAGAAAATGAAACTATAGGGGCTGCTATGTAAAATTTTAGGGGCTATTTTGAAATTTAAGAAAACTTTTGGGATTAAACTAAAAATTTATAAACACTATGGAGTACCAACTGTAATTATCCATAAGATATTTCTTTGGAGAACATACAAACAGAGAGACGAAAGGAAGACACTTCACAGAGTCGCACGAAATAAATCGCTGGGCTCGAACGATCTGTGAAGAAGAAGAAGAAGAAAAGAGAGAGAGAAAGAGAAGTCGCACGAACCTGTTGTTTTGTTTCAAATCAAGGCGTAGGCCTTGTTACGTCTTGAGGCGCAAGGCGACGAGGCGCGCGCCTCAGTCGAATAAAACCCAAGCCTCTGAATTTCTCAGTAAGGCGTAGACCTCGCCACATGTAGCTCCCGCCTCGCCACGAGGCGCACGCCTCGATCGCAATTTCGAACAATGTTAACCAAAGGCCAAAAAGGTTGCTTTTCTCGAAGAAAATGAGCAAGGCAAACCTTCATTAAACATATTCAAGAGGCATTCTTATTCCATCTCAGAGGGTGCTTGAGATTGCTTAGAAAAAGTGATTATTGCTTTTGCTTACTTCTTCTGATTTGTGTTTGGTAATAAAAGCGCTTAAATAGAACATAAAAGAAAAGGAGTTTTTGCTATTGAAGAAATTTCTTATCAGCTATTTCCATAAAAAAAATGACCAAATGGGATATAATAGTAAGTAGTAAGTAGTAAACTTTGCTTATAAGCAGAAGCACCAAATTGATGTTTGTGCTTATTCCCATCAAAGGAGCTTCTAAGCAGTTCCAAAAAAAAGTTTATCAATCACTTTTTGCTTTTCTAAAACAGCAGTCAGCACAAGTTTTGACTAGCTTATAAGCAATCTCAAACACCCTCTCAAAAAATTTGCTTATGGCACTACTTTTTTTTTCTTTGCTTACTTTTTTTTAATTTATTTTTGGTAAGTGCTTATGACACTATATACTGTTCAATATCATATTCAGAATAGGACAATGAGAGGAAGCAGGTTCGATAATGTTTTGCTGGCATGAAAATACTCAAACTTCTAGAATCATTTAAGAATCCTCTCGATAGCTACTCAAGATAACAACTTTTCAGTTCAGTACTGAAATTTCCAGGAGACAAGTTAGTTCCCATGGGACAACCCAAGAAACATTAAGAAATGGAGCTAAAAGAAAAATACTGATAACAGAAAAATGATTGAAAAGTCCATGTTCAAGTTAATGTGGACAAAACTATCCAGTTAACAAACCTCTAATATTTTTCATACATTTAACATTGTATCAAAAGAACAAGGCAGGGTTCACGAGAATGTTACCCACAAATGAAGAAAAATGCAATGGTATATGTATAAGACCGCTGAAAAGGAACAAAAAAATTATATAAAATTTACCTTCTTACAGAAGACTCCTTGAATCGAGCAAGCATTTGAATCACTGAATCAACGGCCAATAGACCAGAAAACATTTTATGGAAGTAAGAGTTAGCCTCTGTCTCAATGTCGTCTGCATATCCATTAGAAGTTGACAAATCAGTACCACCATCGCTCTTAACTCTTACATTACCATGCATAACTGTGGCAGTCAACTTTTCGATTTCCTCAAAAAGATTGCCAGAGGAAATCAAGCTTGTATGAGCTTGAAGGACCTACAGGAAACAAAGATGCAGATTTTAAATCTACACAAAACTCAAGACAACAATTTATATGGATAACCAGAACCAAGCAGGCAAAGCAAAACCTTTAAGAAGGTAGAAATTGTCTCAGAATAAAGATTCCAAAGAGAGCTAGATTGATGGAAATGAGTAGCAGGCATATCCCGAGCGCTAAATTGAACCTCCTTTATGAACTTCACACACTCCTAAGAAGTATTGACATGTATTATCAGCACAAGTTTCTCGTCTTTTCTTGAAATGTTAACATTAGAAACATCAAGCATGCAACAGAGGCTGATAGCAAAAGTTGCATGTATTCTTTATTTCGAAAGAAACAGGTACGAGAAGCAGTACTCAGTTGTATATGTTACCTCGAATACAGCATCTTTGTATGTAATTAGGTTAGTACTTAACCACTTCTCCAAGTCTAAGAGTTCTTTTCGAGAAGCAAGTGCAGCAAGTCTAATACCAAAAGAAGAAGGAATCATCTCCAATACTGGTGATAAAATCTGTAACATAAAATGGATGTATAATCCCAATAAGTGATAAACAAACAACAAACAAAGCACAAACACCAAATGTACAGAATGCTAGATCTGATAACCATGGTATCGAATCTACCGGGAATCGGGGAATCCGGGAATCCGGGAATCTGGGATCTAGCGGCATAGAAATAAAGCTTTATTTTTTAGTATCGCCTGGATTTAAGAAGCAGGCACTTGCATGAAGAACGACAACTGGCCAAGTGAGGATTCGCGTTCGCCGAGATTCGGCATTCGCTTATATGGAGGATCCCAGAACCTTGACCCAAAAACCACCCTCAGTTCAGATGCGACTACTATAGTGGTGATGGATTCAAATGGAAGATTTGGGAAGGGTAATATTTGTCTCCTCTCACTTTTATCTCCATCTAATAATACTTGTACCTTTTGTTTTTGGATAATTACTTCTACTGTTGTGGTCATGAATGTCGGCAAGTGGTTCTGCTGCTATTGATCTAATGTTACTTAGTAATTGGCATGGTTTGGATCAGTAAAAAATTAACTGACTGAACAGTTATACTGTACTCCATTTGTCTCAAATTAAATTAATGAATTTATATTTTAAAATTCTTGCAATATAAGTAATATGACTTTATCCAAATTTATTTTTCTCTACTTAAGGGTTATAACTAAAAGTATAAAAATAATTAATTGACCAAACAGTTATATTGTACTCCATTTGTCTCAAATTAAATTAATGAATTTATATTTTAAATTTTTTGCAATATAAGTTTACAAGTGTCGAATCCCCAAATTACTATTTTTCAGATTTCCTGAATTGCCGAATCCCAGTATAGCAAACCCAAATCCATGTTACTTTAGGCCTGTATCAGCTAGAAAATGTAACCCATAAAATTGTTGTTAGCACTTTGCAAATCTAAAAGTGGAAACACAATCTAATGTGAGATTTCCTCACATGGAAGTCCATGGTTCAAAGGCAGTAGTACTTATGTTTTGGAAGGTCATTTTTTGACTCGGTTTCGATTTCGGGTTATACACACCATTAGCTTAGCTATAATCTTCAAAAAAAGTTTAAAAAAAATTATGAACTTTTTTTAAATAATAAGAACAGCAAGATGAATCAATTAAGTTCACAAAAAACATTATCTAGTGCTTGTCCAAATGATAAAACAAACATCTCGCACATATGTTTAATCAATTTTACTTTTGAATAAAGTTGATATTGATGTTGTCTTAGTTCAAATGATTGAGCACACATGTTCTATAGAGCACATATGTTCTATAGAAGTTAACTAAGTATATTTTAAGTGCAATTTTAAAAAAAAAATTAAGGTGTACTTAACCAAGTACTATATAGGTACAATTTAATTATAATCGAGGTACAATTTAACTTAACTAAGTATATTTTAAGTGCAATTTTTTAATTTTTGCAAGTTGTACTTAACTAGGTACTATATAGGTATAATTTAAGTACAATTTAACTTAACTAATTATATATTAAGTATATTTTTTTAGTTATACTTAAATAGGTGCTATATAAGTATATATTTGAAGTACAATTTAATTTAATTAAATACATTTGAAGTACAATATTTTTTTACTTTATTTACGTTATACTTAACTAGGTACTACATAGATACATTTTAAGTATAATTTATAAAGAAAGGTTCGTTCTCTTTTGTCATCTCCCTTATATAGCTTTCAGTGTTTTTTCCTTTTACGCAATGATTTCTCCTTTATTTGTTTTGAAACCGCTACATTATGTCATGTTGTTGAAACTTCGCCGAAAATAGCCTTTTTTCATGAATAATTCCCTTTACGCGGTGATTTTCTCCCCTTTGCGTCATGATTTCTCCTTTATTTGGTCAAAACCGCTACATTACGCCTAGTCGTCAAAAGTTCGCCGAAACTTACCCTTTATATGAATAATTCCTAATTTTGCGATTCATGTCAAGGTTGCAGTTCGACCCCGACTGATACCTAAGTGATACACCAATATTTTGGCGCAACGGCCGATATTTGAACCATGAATAGAACTAAAGTTGGTTCAATAGAAAAGAATATCTAAAACAAGCTAAAGCAGATTGGAAAACTGAATATGGTGAGGTGCTCAGTCTTAAAACACAGTTCAGAAAAAGCTTAACAAACATTTAAGCTAACAATTGGGTTGGCTTTGCAAACAGAGGTTTTAGTTACACAAGGAATTTGTGATAAGGTACCAAATGACTTAGTTTTATGTTAAAAAATTAGGCCAAAAAAGAAAAGACAATTCAGGATAGATTTACCTTTAGCTCTTGGCACAAGTCCAAAACTCTACTCATATTGTCTGGATCCATATTTTGTGCATCTAGGAATCCCCGCAGTAGAATATTAGGGTTGACATGCCAGAGATGAAGAGCCAAACTATTCCCTGTAGCATTTTTTAATGCCAATGGAAAGACAACAGAAGACACTTCATATTGAAGGAGATTATATGCCGTCTGAGATTAAAATAGCAAAATCAATCAGCAACAAAGAAAATATGAGGACATAAAGTAAAAATCAAGGAAATGCATGAATATGAGAGAATAGTACATTGATGTTGGCCATCCCAAGTAGTAAGACTTCAGGGCAGTGCTTAAGAGGATACTCGAGCATTGGTCGAACAGAACTTGCATGACCTCTCTCAGCTAGCTGACACAATACCTCCAGAAGATCAAGACATAACCATGCATGATTCGCATGTCCTGGTTGAAACTTGTGAACACTCACGGCATCAACATATGCCTGCAATGAAACATCTATTTAGACTACTAGATACAACATGATGAAGACATAATGACATGAATATTACAAGTTGTTTCATACAAGCTGCCTCCCAGAATGTGCAAAGCTAAATACTTCAGGTGGTACCGAGACAGCATATTTGAGAAAAGATAGCTGGCCCTCAGCATTCTTCCAAACAAAACCGCAAACAGCACAGAGTGGAAACGGATCCTGCAGCGTCAGTTGCAAGGATTTAGAAACAGTAGAGGAAGCTCATGTTTGCTGGTTCCCAATATCATCATTCAAATTATGCAATTAACAAATTGAAATAAATACACACCTGACATGCTTGTCTAAAGATGGACATGAATAAAGAAAATGCTGCCTCATTGGGAATGTAGAATCCCTCGTGATCAAGGTTCTCAAAAACATTTATCCAGTTGATCCCAGGAGCCTGTTGCTTGAGATTTAGAATTAGTAACGGAAATATTTTACCTTACATTAAATTATTCAAGATAACGGAATTTATTAAGCAAGCAGGTCAAGCATAGAACTCACGAGTTGCTTGATTGAATCAATGAGCACGTCGATGTTCCAGGAATCAAAAACTGGTAGCTCAGACAAGCTACTGCTACCAAGAGCAGAACAAAATGTTGAGTATGTGTTATGGCTGTCCTCAAGACCATCATTGGTGCGAACAATAGTGCCAAGTATCCTAGCAACAGTGATTTCAGTCAGCGGTAAGAATAGAGATAACATCTCTTTGCACTGCAAGACATTCACTGTGCATCCATAACCCAATTCCTTCATTAGTCCGGCCATACTCATTTCTTTGTCCATTTCTGCTAGAATGGTGTCGAAATCATTTTCAGAGCTTTCGCTGAACTCCAAATTCCTGCACCAATAAAGAAAATTAAATAAAAGTCAAAAAATGCACGACCTTCAAATGATTTTAATTTTCTTAATGACAGTCGAATCTACCCAATATCATTAGGGTGCACACTGGTTTAACCATCAAGTTCCCATAATACCCCACCAGCCACAAGACCACACACAGAGTAATCCCATAGTAAACTATGTGAGGGTGACCCAAAGGAGATCATTCCCTTTCTGGAGTATTGAACCCTTTTCCAACAAGATCGTTAATTAAAAAACAAGCAATTTAGTTGAAAACAATTGCAAAGCCCTCGTGAAGTAAAAGAGACGGGGTCTTTAATTTGGTCAGTAAAAGAGGGAGGCTATAGGAGAAGCTCCATCATAGCATTCAGACCTAAACAGTAATAAAGAAGCGATGGGAAGTTCAAAACCTATGAATGCAAAAATTACCTTAAGAAGTTTATATCACGCAATTCATCAGAAAGCAATGGTGCTAAAATAAAATCAAAATCCTCCTTCAATTGAACTACTGACAACATCTGCATAAATGAATCCACATGCTTGCAAAGGCCTTCTGATCGGTTAAGAAACATGAGAATGTTCTGAATTTGCTCAGCAGAATCCACAGACGCATTATTGGCACATACCTCCGCAATCTGAGCCATGAAGAAGTTTTTCCCTGCGAAGCACCACAAATAATTTGAAGAAGAAATAAATTCACAAGTTAAAGAAACAACATAAATAGGGAAACAATACTAACAATTTACACCATATCAAAAACTTTAAATATAAAGGAGAGATGTGTCATACCACACATTCTGATGTCAAGATTTTCTGAATCTGATAAAGCAAGACCTATCACAATTTTTTCAGGTGCTGACAGTTGCAATGCAGTACAGAGATTCTCCAAGAGCTCTTCAGTAACTGCTGTACTTCTTACTGACTCACACAACACTGTACTGAAATTTGATTTGTCTAAGATGTATTTAAAAAGTGATGCAAATATGGGTTCCACCTTCATATTCTTCAAGTCATTCCCATAAATATTCAATTGGTCGAAGCAGGTCTGGAGCACCAATATGCTTCCCTCAGTTCCATACCCAATAAACTGTAAGAGAACAAGAAATCAGCCAGTAGAAAACAAAACTCATCTAAGTACAACTAAGCCTAAAACAAACAAATAAAAGTTAGTTGGTCTCACTAGCTCTTCCTAGCTTCCATACAATTAAACCATCATAATAAACCATACAAGGATCAAAAATGTCCCAAACTAAGTTTCTATGCTGCCTGCTAACCTAACAAAACCCTTTCCCTGTGAGCTTGAATCATCTATAAGCTATGTTGCAAGAACACAAACAAGGCACTCGATGTGTGTCAAAAAGGAATATAAGGTAGTATCAGAGACATCAGATGAAACAAATTGGGAAGCATATTCTAGAAAAGAAAAGAAAATATCATTGCAAATAAAAGTATAACACGAAGTGTGGGGAAGGAGACCATTCTTAACCTTACAAGAAGCAAGTACGAGAAGGAAACTTATCAAAGTATTTACATGTGTATATATGTACATGCGTGTGATACAATAAATGGAAGCTGTTTTTACAGGGATGATTACGATCTTAAAGCTTCAACTACTTATAATATGGCAGGGACACAACCCACCATTTAAACAGGCCAAGCATAGTTAGCACATGAAGTCATGAAATTGTGTATAAATGTTTCCACCATAGTTGTCACGGTGCCACGACGGTAGTTGACCGCCAGGACGCCTAGGCGATAAGGCGCCCGCCTAGACGTCCATAAGGCGGTAAGTCGTTAACAATGAACAATTAATATATTTATATTAATATATTTATAATTATGAAATTATTCTCATATATATTAAGAATATTAAATATTATTAAAAACAAAATATACTTTAATTATTTAATACAAAAATATGTGTATGAATTAGTATATTTAATTATTAAAAACAAACAAAAGAATAAAAGAAAAAATAAAGATATCAACAAAGATAGATATAGTACTCTTTTAAGTGATTAAACAAGTCCTAAGATAAGTAAGTGGTAGCTAGTTGTCTTCAGTTGGAAGTCATTTGCTTAAGTAAGCAAGCCTAATTAACATACAAGGCACCAAAATCCACACAATTTATCACCCACGTGTAGTATTAGTGTTACTCCCCACTAACCAACACCCAAGTACAAATAACAAAACAAACACAACTCTCTTTCTATCACACACGTTAACCGTTAAAACAAAAGTAGTATACCTTAAAAACAAAAACACAGCTAGCCGCTAAACGAATATGTTACAAGATCATCTTAACCAGGCGAGCTTGGTGGTTGGTTCGCCGACATGGAAGAACCACCTACGCGCCGACGTTAAATAGCATAAAGGTCATCGCGCCTCCTCACGTTGCGCATGAGATCTTCGATCGTCACCGAATTTCTTCTACTGCACTCGGATTTCTTGGATCCATCCATTTATGGTTTCCGTGAGTATTGTTGACTTTGTTTGGTAATGTTTTTGAACAGTTCTCATGTATCGAGCTAACTGTCACAAGGATAGTATCCACACATGCACATGTTCCAGAAAGAAAGATCTTTCTTTACTCATCAAAAGGGGATTCTCTTTCTCTCCTATCACTGCCATATTATGGAAAGGACCTTCCCCTTGCTTCACATGCGTACCCATTTGAAGGCTAGCCCTTAGTATTTCATGGCATGGCTACACTTGTCCTTTGGGTATACATAACCTCACATATATAGGATAAAATGTAAATGTGGTCCCTGAACTTTAAGTGTTTTTGGGTATTGAGCCCCTTTCTTTTAGTCAACGCAAATTGAGCCCCTTTTTGTTCGAAATTTTGGATATTGAACCCCCAGATGCCATATTGGCGTTGACCTGCTGATGTGTCACACATGACGCATACGTGGCATCTCTGACATGGACATTTTCCAATTATTTGCCAAAAAATTTGTCCTACCCAGGATTCGAACTCAAACCCCCAATTTGAAATCTTGGTCACAAGACCACCCGAGCACCACGGGCCTAGCTATTAATTTTTACTTACGGATTAACTTTTATAACAAAACAATTCTTTTACCCCAAATTATTAATATTTTTGCAAAATAAGTAAATTTTATCTAAGGCAGATATTTATAATAAATCAATACATAAAAAATAAAAATAAAATAACATATACTATCATTAAAAATACAAAACATCAATTAAATTAAAAGAAAAAAAGACCAACTCAAAAAATAAAGACCTTTAAAAAATATAAAACATCTTCTCTTTTTCTTAAACAAAACATCAATTCAAATGCACACACCAATATACGCCAGCAAGATACAAATCCAGATTTTACGATCATGGTAGCTTGTTCAAAGGTATAAGCAATCTCAATCAGCGTTGGTTCCAATCCTTTTAACCCTCCAAAACATATCCCAAATGGCATGCCATCACTGTCAAACCCAGCTGCTGGGACTGTGATTCCTGGATACCCTCCCATGGCCAACAACGTAGAGGTAGCCCAACCTAGCGTCACCACCGCATCTAACTCCTTTTGATTCATATATTTTTCAAAACCATCCCCGGACAATTTCCATCATTTGGACCGCCTCCCTTTCTTCCTCTCCCATTCCATTTGTCAAGCTATAAATAATTCTTCACCATACTCTTTACTAATCACGCCCTAGCCAAATCTAGCACACCAGCCATCAGGAATATCAAATGACCGAGCATGATACCACTCGCTCATACTGGCTTTACCAAGTATCACCGCTCCAGCTCTCGATCTATCAACAACACCCGCATCCCGAGGCACCACCAAGAGCAGATGTTGTTTTGGTATGAATAGAAAGTGATTTTTGGTCATTTGGGGGTTTGGATTTTGGTATTGTTTGGGCCTTTGAATGTTTAAATATCTAATCTAGGTTGAGATGGTAATTTTCAATGTTCTAAAAGGCGCTAGGCGGGAGGTGGGCGGCCGGAGGGGGCCTAGCGCCTAGGGGGCCTGGGCAGAGCCTAGACGAAATTTTTTTTATTTTAAGCCAATTTTAATATTTTATTTAACATTTATCCAAACAAAACAATAATATAAAGCAAAACAACTTATAATAAAGATAATAAAGGCATTTGCTTGAAGTTCAAACACATATCCATATTGTTAATGTCAAAGTTCAAACACAAGAATGCATTTGTTCAAAGTTCAAACATATTTTTAACGTATTAGTTTTATTCATAAACAAGATTGCTATTAAATAATAAAATTTAAAAATTCAAGAATTTAATTCAATATTAAAGCTTAAGAAACTAAACATAAATTTAAGAATTATATTGAATTAAATTAAATATTACAAATGTATCATCATTTATATAATTTAAAGTTGGTACAAGTTCAAAAAACTACAACTATAATAAAATTATCCATTTTGACTTGATATTTTTTACTTCTTGTTGTGATTAGATATACTACAATCTGTATTATGAATATGATAAATCATTAGAGAAATAAATATATCAAGATCTGGTTTAGATAGTTATTAAAATAAAATTAAAAAACTCTCCTCTTAGATCCCGCCTAATTTTCTAGAGGAATTTTTTTGCCGTCTTGGGCCTAGGTGAGGTGTCTTGGGGGCCTAACACCTAGGCGAGGCGCTAAGGAGGGGCCTAGCACCTAGGCGGGGCGCCAAGGAGGCCTAGCACCTAGGCGGGGCCTAGGCGGACCTAGGCGGGAATTTTTAGAGCACTCTAATTTCATTCTCCAAAAAATGATAAAGATAATAAAATTATGAAATCCACTTTTCCAAGTTCGAGACCCATCTCCATCTGGGAATAGTATGAATAAATATCTAATCTAACTGGGTTGAGATGGTCCAGAACTGCTTTCTTTATTATATTTATCTAGTATTTGATGCAATATTATGGGCTTTCGGAGACCTAATCCAACCCGTCATTCAATGGCTGGGTTTTTTTTCTTATAGAGGGAGGGTAATGTTTGATTTTTTTAAAGGTGCTTTGTATTTTTTGAGTTAGTCTTTTTTTCTTTTAATTTAATTGATGTTTTGTATTTCTAATGATAGTATATGTTATTTTATTTTTTTTTTATGTAATTGTTTATTGTAAATATATGCCTTAGATGATATTTTACTTATTTTGCAAAAATATTAATTATTTTCTAAATTTTAAATTTAAGTTTTCTAAAAATAATATTTATTTTCAAACATTAGTTATTACTTATTTGTTTGTCAATTATAAATGAGTTTTCAATTATTAATGTGGCTCACCTAAGAGTAATTTTTTAATTTGTGTAAATAATTTTTATTAGTTTTTCTAATTGTAACTTTGTAATTTGTTTAAATATAATTTGTAATTTGTTTAAATGTCATTATTATTATTATTAGTTTTTCAATTATTATTATTATTATTATTATTATTAATGAATTGATTTAGTACAAAACTTATTTCTTGGGATAATTTAACAGTTGATATGTGGTGCTTGAGTGGTCTTTTGACCAAAATTTCAAATGAGAGGTCTTGAGTTCAATTCTGAGGAGCAACATGATTTTGGGAATTAGTTTTGAAAAATCACGTAGACAGGTCAACGCACATGTGGCATCTGGGAGCTCAATATCCAAATTTTCAAACAAAAAGGGGCTCGATTTGCATTGACCAAAAGAAATGGGCCCAAAAACACCTAGAGTTCAGGGGCCACATTTGCATTTTACCCCACATATATATGCCATACTCATATTTATATACCAAAAGAATATGAGATCAAATTAAAATTTCATCTAAATTGTAGAAACTTAGTAATAGATGGATGAAAATAGTCATTCCTACCATAATTCCTTTGGACCCAGCTCCCCACTCTCGGCACCCATTCTAATTTATATATAAAGAAATATATATATATATATATATATATATATATATATATATCCGCCAAAATGATAAAGAATCTAGTTATAGAGTATCAACCATGAGATAGTTAGCAGACCAAGATTAATTTTGATTATAATGTCGGCTAGTATGAACGTTGGGAAGGATTTAGCATGAATCTATGAATCAGATCCACCAACTGTGTAATTTAATTATAAGCATCTTATTAGGGGAGGAAAAGGTTATGAGAGCAAGAGAGCAAGAGAGCAAGAGAGGAGGGTTTAGATACTAACTGTCACACAATAAACCACGTGTAAGCAGAACAAAAGAGAGTATCTTGCATGGAAGGCTGGAAGCCAAGGGCCCAGCGCCCAAGGCTCCAGCAAAAATATAAAATAAGCAACACAATGTACTGTGTGCAAGGAAGCAAGTGATATACATTCACAGAACAGTATTACAAATGTCATAGTATATCTTGACTGCTAGGATTGTGTGTTGTACAGCGTGAAAACAAACATGACACAAAAACCTACTAAACAAGAATCTTGATGGAAGTATGCACTTTAAGCAACAGGACAACCAACAGGCTAAGAAGTTAGGATTCGTCTATAGGTTGGTGATTTTGAGAATCCATAAGTGGGGATTTTGGGGGATTCTTTTGTAGTTTTTCTCTTAAAGATAAGAGTTGATAATATCACCGATACTATATATTGTAGGAAATAATTCTGCCTCCGTCCACAAAAAGAGTCTCATTTGACTTTTTGAAGTCGGATTCTAAGATCCTAAGATGTCACATTGATATGAATTCATTTCATTTTAATTAATACAACAGTGAATAATTGAAACTATCTAAAAAGTTGTGCTTCCAAAACTTAAATGATTTGCATAAATTTTAATTTAGGATTTTGCAAAATGAATTTAGAATGTCAAAAATGGGTCTCTTTTTGTGGACCGTAGGGAGTATAATATTTTATATACTATTTCTATCTTGGAATTAGTATATATGAAATAATAATTGGTATATAGAATTCCTAATTAGTGTTATTATATAAAACTTTGTCTATCTTGAATGCTCTTACATTTCATCGTGAATTATTATTTATTCATATTGAAATTCTAATGTATCAGAGAATGTATATTCGTACGTGCATTAACAAAATATTTTTTATATGTAATAAATGAGTCCACGTTTATTAGTGCCACAGGGGATGAGCCCGAGTACACGCACAGTATACAAAAGCATAGGTTAAATAAAAGGCACTCCTATGCCGAAAGAAACAAAAACACACACAATACAAAAAGCCTCCTGAAAAATACTTAATTAAGTTCCTAAAGCAAATGCCCCAAAAAATCAATACAATACACAATAGAAACGGGAATAGCCTAATGAAGCCAAGAGAAAAGAAAGATGACAGAAAGAAATTGAATATGTTCGAATAGACTCTCCTTCCCTTCAAAATATTAACTGTTCCGATCTTTCTGAATCATCCCCCAAATATTATCCAAATTCAAACCCCCTTCCTTCTCCAGTCTTTCTTAACATTTATATGGATCCATGCATGCAACATCTACCTTAATGAACGGGTCATCACCCATGAGGTAAAAAGGGATGAGCTTAGTTCAGACACCAGAAAAACAAGAGGAGCTTAATCCAGAATAAGAAGAGGTGGTGAGACAAGTTGAATGAAAAATTTTTGAGCTCTTTAGAACCCCACCCACATGGAGCCTAAGCCCAATAAACAATCAAAAGAGAGAACCTTGAAGACAGTAAGGAGTAAGGTAAGGTGGATCTTGGCTTGGATCATTTGAATGAGTGTTCTAAAAATTGTTAGGTAGATCTACATGGTGGAGGGGTGCCTAGCGCCTAGGCATTTTCTTAGGCGGACTACGCGTTTTCTTACACGGACTCATTTATTTATTTTTCTATTATACATACTTGTTATACTATACAAAACATATAATAGACATAATTTTTTAAAAATTTTACATGAAAACACTACCCAAAAAACATTCAAGTTTAACAAAATCATTTTAAGAATTGCAGAGCTTGAAAGTAGAGGTTTGATTCTCCCTAAGCGGGGGTCCTAGGCGCCAAGCCAAATCAAGACGGTAGAGGACCACCTAACGCCTAGGCAGTGATTTTTAGAACACATTTGAACCTCTAATAAGCCTTAACATAAAGAATTGTATAACAAAAGCGTGAATAAATCACTTTACTCAACCATACCAGTAATATATTTGATTTTAAAAAATATAATAATGACAAATTTTAATTCCAACCTCAAAAGTCAAACATATCCTAAATCATTCAAGTTAGAAGATAGTAACTGAATGATTCAAACCTAATGTCATTAGTTTCAAAGTTGGAATTTCAATAAATTTCTTTAAAGCAGTGCAGGTCTACTCTAATTTCTTCTTTGGCAAACCATTTATGTTAACTAAAGAAGCAGAGGCAACAATTAACCCCTGCAATACTTTTCCATGTTTTAGGCTGGACAAGTGCCTCCTCTCAATGTTCCCTACCCCTGGCCGTTGAATTTTATGTGAACAACTAGACTACAAAATGAAGGTTGAATAAGCCATAAGGTTTCATCAAAAGCTGCACTAGTAACTAAACTAGTGGAACGTAAGTCATTATGGTATAGTTTTTTTCTTTTATACAATTTTAGTTGCTAAAAAAATTGTTTTGTATATTCACTTATAAATATTGTGGTTAAGCAGAATCCAAAGAGCAATAGTGCATATCAAACACTACCATACATGAATACTAGCTCACAAACACTAGAGACACACAAAGCACTTTAAGGACACCAACTCTGGCTACGATAAACCACTCAGTACTTCATATACAATGCAAGCTAGGCAGACAAATTCCACATTGTTCATCTCAGATTTAGGGAGCATGAGAATCAACTCAAGTTAAATAAATTAACACTCATTCTTCCAACTTGATATCAGGATCAAATAATTATCACTCAACACGCACAAATACACGTACAATCAATCAGGAAACTGAGATATGGTCTACGAAAATCACTTGCATTAGAACAACTAATCCACGTGCATTATGTTACAAGTGAGAAATTTAGGGATTACAGAGAAAAAATAATCAAGTTTCACGTCCGATAAGCGTATGCATATACATGTGTAATTATACCTCGCGGAGGGTTTGATAAATATGATCAGAATTCGTTTCATCCAGGCTCTCGAGCAGATACCGAATATGGCGGGACGCCGTCGCTGAGAAGGGAAGCATCTCGAATCAGCGAAGGAGAAAGCTAGGGTTTTGGTTTTGGTTTTGGTTTCGGTTTTCGGTTTTGGAATTGGGGGAAGAAGAGGGTCGAATTTATAGCCTAGAAATGATTCGGTGCACGTAACGAGTGATACACTTGTGAGATGTGTGATGTGAGTTGTGAGTTGTGAGTTGTGGAAATTTTGTATTTATGCGCTTCTCTCGCAGTCCAATGCCTAAATATTAACGAAGTGATGTCATATATAAATTTTTATCAAAATTATAAAATAAAAAAATATTTGTAAGTTATTATTGTTTATTTTGGATTGAATAATTATTTTTATTTTATATTATTTATTAAATAAGAAATTAATAAATAAACCCTTATATCTCCCCGAAATTATATATATTTTTTACATTGTTTGTTTTAAACTATTGAAATGAACATACTTAAAATTAGGGAATACTTATTTTCAACATTAGAATTTTAATTACAGTTTAATACAATATTTCATTAGACTATTTATACTGAAATATTTATTTGATTATAAAAATCAAATAAAAATATATATTATATTGAGTTATCTTAAGTCGTCATTGACGTCAAAATGAAGGCATGATGACATGTTATGAACTCAAATATGGTGTTATTTATCTTTAATAATAAAGTGGAAACAAAAATTGATAGCTATTTTTGGTGTTAGAATTTTTTGAAGAACAAGTTGAAGCGACAAAAAGAAAAATTAAATATATAATGTCGGCATTTAACTCTGATTTTTTTTTTTGCGTGTGTAAATTATATATCTCTATTAGTATTTTTTTGTAAAAATTATATTTTTACTTTATTTATTTATTGTTTATATTTGTATTCTTTTAAAATAATTATAGTAAATTTTCATATATAATTTTTGTTATATATTAATAAATATTATCTAATGAATGTTTGGAGGTCAAAATACATTTATAAATTTTATTTATTCAAATATAACTTATTTTAAAAGTAAATTATTTAAGTTACAAGCACAAAATTTAAAATTTAAATGGTGCAGTCCGAATGTATCGAATGCTGCAAACTATTATATTTAAATTTAAAAACGTTTCTCATAAAAATAAAAATCTAAAAGCAAAGCACAAAAGTTGCCCAACCCAACAGAACATACGTGTTATTTTCACTCCAAAGTCCAAGATAAAAAGGTCATGCCAAGCTACACCACATAAATAACGACTAGAAAATAATGTAAAATCCCAATTCCAAAATGCTTCACTCCATCTCTTCTTCTTCTTCTTCTTCCTCCTCCATGGCCACATATCTCCCCCTTCCCTCCATTTCCACCCATTTCACCCCCTTCAAATCCTAAACCCTAACTCCCCCAAACCCCTAAAATCCAGATCCCCAATTCTAACACGCTCTTCCCTCGCAGACCTTTCTCTCTCCTCCAAAAACAGACTCTTAATCTAATTTCAGACCAAGACAGAGGCCTCAAAACCCAAAATGACCCCGAAAAGCTCTCTCAAATCGTCGAAACCATCGACGCCATGGCTGTTCTGGGCCACGATTCGGTCACCACCGGCGAATCATTGTCGGGTACTTGGAGGATGCTCTGGACTACAGAGAAAGAACAGCTGTTCATAATTAAGAATGCTAATTTTTTCGGAACGGCGGCCGGAGATGTTTTACAGGTGATTGACGTGGAGAATTGTCGTCTAAACAATGTAATTACTTTTCCTCCAGATGGGGTTTTCTTTGTTCGGTCTAACATTGAAATTGCTTCTAAGCAGCGAGTGAATTTTAGGTATTTCCTACTACTTTTCAGTTCATATTGCCTAGTTGTATTTATAGTTCTTAGAAATTTTCACTTTATGCTTTGTTTGGATTTGGAGAGAGTTATATAGCAAAGAAAACGAGGAGAAAATTGAAAGTAAAGAAAGATAAGAACTTTATCAAAATTCTCGAGTCCTGTTACTGCAATTAATATGAGCATTATATTTGGTATTGAATATTGCAAGTGTTTTATAGTGGTAGTGTTCAACAGGATATTTTATTTTCCTTAATTCAAACTCGGTGTTTAGCTCCCTTACTATTTTTGAGATTCATATGAAGTGTGATGTCCGTTAGAAGAAATTGGAGAATATTTATAGGATATGTTTGTGGTATTTGAGAAGAGTTGACTGATATCCGAAATATAGATGATACATATTGGTTTGTCCGTTGGTATATGATTAGAGAATTATTTTAAGTATTTTGATTAGAGAACTATTTTAAGTGTTTTGATATATGAAGAATTTACAGTATATGTTTGTTGTGGTAGATTTACAAGTGCAGTTCTACGTGGGAAGGATTGGGAGTTTCCATTGCCGCCGTTTGGGCAGGGATGGTTAGTTTTTAAATTTTACAGTTGCATTCTTTGATGATTACTACATATGGAGTTTACTTTGTCCAAGTTCAAGTCAATATAATTTGATCTATATATTAGCATTTTGGTTATTCTCTTGTAATCTTTTGTTAGAGTGACATTTTGTCTTTACCTTCTTATGCTTTTCTCTTTGTGGTTTTTTTGTCTTTTAGAAGTTAAAAAACTGTAACCCAATAAAAAAAAA
>CM029019.1:193734534-193812612 GCA_016801055.1 Panax notoginseng | reverse complement strand
TAATTAAAATTAAAAAAAATGTATGTCAATTTTTTAAATTAAAAAAAATTATCAATATTAACTTTAAAAAGTTTAAAATAATACAGAAACGGATGAAGTCATTAAACCAGAGCGTGTTACATATTAGAATTTGTTTTCTCTACAGAGAAGATTCACGTAAACAAGATTAGGCCATACCCGGAAGCAAAAAATAAAAGATTTTAAAATTTTTGAGTTGAGTTAATACTTATGGGAACGTGTGAGTAAATAATTTGTGATTGATGATCGTTCACTCATCAGTTGGGATTCACAGATTGTTAGGTGGATACTCACGTATGAGTTAGAATTAAACGAAGTTTAATTTATTTAAGTTTTTTTACAAAATAAAAAAAAAAGTCATTATCGACGGGTTTTGTCGTCGTCAATAACCCCCTGCCGTCGACAATGAAGTCATTGGCGATGGCACCGCCTGTCACCACTCCCGTCGCCCCAGGTGTCGTCGTCCCTAGCTTCCGTCGACGCCGTCGATAATGAGGTCATTGCGACGGGTTCATTATGACTCATTGGCGGGCGAACAGAATGTCCGTCGCCAAAATACTATTAAAACTTATTTATTAAAATGATCATTAGCTAATGACTTTTGGTCCGTCACCAATGATATTTAATTTTATTATTTAAAGAATTTAATTGTCTGTCACTAAAATCGTCGTTGTAGGTCATTAGCGACGGACCGGACGTCACCATTGCCCTCGTCGCCAATGACCTTATATAAAAAAAATAAAAACTGCAAAATTTCTTCTGCTTATTACATAATACATAATTGTACATGTTATAAATTAAAGAAAAACAAATAATTCTTCATGAACGCATATCAATAACAATCAAATATTTTGTTATCAACCATTAAATATGTAGACAACGTAATCACATAGATAAAAGTCGTACGATGTTAGTAGATACAAAATGTAATCATCATGAAACTTTCCATCAATTTAGTGAGATACATAAACCATCAACTTAACTAGATACAAAACTCTAGTCTGTACAACCCAAATCTGTATAAGTACATACATGAAAGTCAAAAATAAACATAAACTAACTACATCCCCAGATTAGGAGTACCAGTATCATCACCGCCGACATCTATCGTACCACCACTGGTCACACCCCCCCATAATATCATCAGCATCAGTTCGGCAGTCATCATCATCTCCTCCACGGTCATCGCCTACGCCGTTGCCATCAACCCCACGAGACTCATCAACAAAATCCTAAAAAATTAAAATATTAATAAAGAAGTCCAAAAGAGAACATATTTAAATAATTTTAGTTTGTGTTCTTCAAGTTATGTAAGTTAGGCAAATGGGATGATAACTAGGCCTCCGGATATCGGAATCGAGTCCTGTAAATTGTAACATGTGTATAATATCTATGACGTGTTATGTACATGATTGCGTGTCGTTTCGACGCCCGAGTTGGGTTTTTGGTATCTTTTTTGACTATTTTTTTAAGTTTTTTTTTATAAATTAAACAAGTTAGGCAAATAGATGATAACTCGGTCTTCGGATATCGGAATTGAGTTTCGTAAGTTGTAACGTGCATAATATCTATGAGGTACTATGTCTATTGTTGCGTATAGTTTCGACGCACGAGGCGGGTTTTGGTCTCTTTTTCGACTATTTTCTAAGTTTTCTTTAATTTCAAGTAGGCAATAAGTGTTAATAACTTGGCCTCCGGATATCGGAATCGAGCCCGTAAATCGTAACACATGCCTAATATTTAGGAGGTGCTTATATCTATGGTTGCACGATTAATATAACTTAAAAAGTATAATTTTTCCTTAATTATACTTTGAATGAGGATTTGCTAATTAGTCGAAGTCAAAGAACATAAGAACACAAGCATACGGTAAAGCTTTGCATTTTCGTCAAGTTTTTAATGAATTTTCTCATGAGATCAAATCTGTTAGTTCCCAGAGGGCACAATAGATCTAGAAGGGGGGGTTGAATAGATCTTTTTTATTTTCAAATACTTTTCTTGTTTATTTTGTATTGCTATTAAATTAGCATATGACAAACATAGAATCTTTTCAAGCACAGCGGAATAAGTAAAAGATCCTCTTCATTGATATATTCATAATCATACATACATTGTTCGTAGAGTTAGTTTAGTTGTAAGCCGTTAAAACATACATAGCAGTTATATCAGTTATAGTGCATAATGTAAATGACATAATGTAAAAGACACAAGAGATTTTAAGTGATTCAGAGACTCAAGCTCCTAATCCATCCTCTGCTTTCAACTAGCAGGATTTCACTAAGGAAGGGCAGCACCCTGAATCACTAAGATTCCTTCAAGGCTAGCAACCTTGGACTTCAGTTCACTAAGAACTCTTCAAGGCTAGCAGCCTTGGGACTCCTCTAGTTCCCTAGGAACTCTTTAAGCCCAGCAGGCTTGGAACTTCATTTAGTCCTTTCAGACAATGACCCCCAGGCCCTGGCTGTTGTTTGTTGTTTTTGTTTGTTGTTGGAGACGGTGCTGAGCTGCTAATATGTCTTCATGCTCTGAACAATCTTCTATACTTAGCAGCTTGGCTTTATCATCCTTGATGTGACGCCCCCAAAATTAGGTATTCATCACCCATCTTGAGTCGCTAAATACATGGTACAAAATATAAATACAAACTTAATTATACAAATGTCGTGTAACATACGATAATATATAAACTGAGAGTTCTAATAGGAATATTGTCATCTAGACAATATCCATACTCAAGGAGTCCTCATTACATTTATTGTCGCACTATTTAACAGAATAGTGAGGACTACTAATGCTATCTTCTGGACCATCACTCCTTTCCCTAACTCGTCCCAGCTATATTCTCATTTCCTGAAGAGAACATTGAAAGAAAGGGTGAGCTCAACTAGCCCAGTAAGAAATATTATGACTAAGATAATGAAGAATAAATTATCAATAGTCTTCAACAATGTTAAACTGATAAAATACAATAGACATCAAGTTTAACTGCAACGGAATAAGCAATCCATTAGAAGAGTCAAGTAGAGAATAAAACCTACTATCTTCTATGATTTAAAAATATTTTCATCAATTTTTATCACTGAGACTCAGCTTAATAAATAAACCACATCTTCTAATCATCCCTGTATTACGGGCCAAAGATATTCATTAAATCATCAATGGTCATGACTATACCGAAAAATCCCTGGTCATAATCACACCAAAAACTGTCTATCAATGCATTACAGGCCACTGAGGACTTTTACCACACCACTTATAACATCACAGTTCATGATTATACCGAATGATCCCTGGTCATAATCATACTAAGTCCATCTATGCACGTAAGCCAAAGATGACTTTCAACATAAAATAAACATGAGGATGATGACAATGTTATAGGAATTCAATTAAACAAGTTCAAGAATTAGTTTATCCAGGAACTAATAATATCCAAATTTTCAACATGATACTTCTTTGTAAAGTAACAGTCAAGAATGCTCAGAAGAATATTTCCATGAAAAGATACTGGATGAAGCGCAAATATCAAGGATATTCCACTAATTTTATGGAGTATAGAAATCAAAACTTTAACCAAATGAGTATAATAAAGAATATATGAAACTACAAATGAATTTTTACCAGCCATGCGGTAATCCACGTATACAGATCATTTTCACAATTTAATAAGGAATGAATATAAAGGATCATTCACCATGCATGTGGCAATCCACATAGACAGGTTATTCCCAACAGAAAAATAAATGCGGAATAATAAATATGGAACCAGGTCAAGTGAAATTCACACCGACAGGATATTCCGACAGAATAATAAATGCGGAATAATAAATGATGGAACCAGGTCAGGTGAAATTCACACCGACAGGATATTCCGACAGAATCGTAAAGAACGAAATAATGAAAGAGTTTCACCAAGTATGCGGTACTTCGCATAAACAGGTTATTCCAACATAATAATAAAGAATGGAATAACAAAAGAAGATCACCAAGTATTGGGTAAACCGCATATACAGGTCATTCCACCAAGTATAGGGTAAACCACGCATACAGGTTATTCCAACAGAATAATAAAGAATGGAATAACAGAAGTTCTCTTCATGAATAAGAAAGAATAACACCCCTTACCGTTTTAAAGAAGAACTGAAATAAAGAAGTAGTTAAGTGGCAGAATACTCTTATTCTTTCTCTCTATAGTTTCTCTCTCTAGAGTTCAGTGAATTCGTAAGAAAATAATAAAGGAATGAGCTTCTATTTATAGGAAAATGGAATGCATAGTAACTAATCCATGGACGGTCCAGATTGATTTACTTTAATCTGACGGTCCATATTTAAAACAAAATATTTTAAATAAAATATAATATATTCTAATTATTGCCTAATAAAACAAGCAACTTTAATAAATTATTCTGTTTTATATAAAAAGATGTTTCTGTTTTATTACATTAATAATACGAGTAAAACAAAACTTCATTATCGCTAAATAATTCATATTATTAATTGACAATAATTGAATCAAACTGAGTGACTTCTCACATAAGCATTAATAATCAATACCGTGTGCTACTATGCAACCACACGTATTACTGTACTTTTACTACCAAGTAGTTCAACAATATCAACGGTAAAACTTCTGCCGTTATTTGTAATAAAATATTTTTGTCGTTTTCAAAATCCGACAATAATTCTGCTGTGGGGTCCACCAATGATTGTACCGTCGTACAAATATTCCCCGACTAATCGAATATTCCCCGTAAATAGTAACTCGTGAATAGTACTCCGACACAAAAAGTGCCCAAAAAACTCGAGTGAACAATACTAGAGTGAATAGTAACCGGGTATTTTATGACAACTTGTCTACTTTAAAAAATTTTCACATATCACCTTTAACTTTAACCTTTTATCAATTTAACCATTTACCAAAATAGAAAAATTGAATACTTTTATTGCATAAAATTCGGGGTCTCACAATCTCCCCCTCCTTATGAAATTTCGCCCTCGAAATTTACGTACATACCTGGTATGACGAAGAGGTGATGATACCTTGAATACCTTTATCGTTGAAAATATTAAATTCATCTTTGCAATACGGCCAAAGATATTTATTAACAATTCATTTTTGCATTACATGCCAACTGTATAACCAATAATCAACAGTTCATCTTTGCACTACAGATCAAAGATATATAACTGTAAAATTAATAATACTGAGACTCAGCTTAATAGTATCACGACCATGAATTATCCATGCACTACGTGCCAAAGATAATCGTATTTTCAATTACGGTCATGATTATACCGAACAATCCCTGGTCATAATCATACCAAGTCCATCTATGTACGTAAGCCACAGATGACTTTTACCACATCTATGAATTAATATTTCATTGCTGAGACTCAGCTCAATAATTAATCCACATCATCGAATCATCCCTGCACTACAGGCCAAGGATATTCTTTAGTATCACGACCACGAATTATTTATACACTACGTGCCAAAGATAATCGTGTTTTCAATTACGGTAATGATTATACCGAACAATCCCTGGTCATAATCATACCAAGTCCATCTATGCACGTAAGCCACATATGACTTTTACCACATCTATGAATTAATATTCCATTGCTGAGACTCAGCTCAATAATTAATCCACATCATCGAATCATCCCTGCACTACAGGCCAATGATATTCTTTAGTATCACTGCCACAAATTATCTATGCACTACGTGCCAAAGATAATCGTGTTTTCAATTACGGTAATGATTATACCGAATAATCCCTGGTCATAATCATACCAAGTCCATCTATGCACGTAAGCCACAGATGACTTTTAACACAATATAAGCATGAGGATCATGACAATGATATAAAGAATCAATCAAATGAGATAAAGGATAAATATTAAACATTTATAATATAATTTATCTAGGGTTCAAGAGTATCCCAATGTTATCAATCACTTAATAGTCTCATAATCTAATTTCATTAATATTATAACAATATTTTAATCACTTCTTAAACTTATAAATAATTTATTTCAGTTGTTTACACTTTACCAAATAATACATTTAATCATTCAAACATGTCATACTCATAAGATTTCATCACCAATAATCAAATTCCTTATCAACAATCTACATATACCTTATATAGGATTTCTAAGCCATAAAATCATATCTTCCAACTTTGTTACTTCACATAACACATTTAACTCATATGTTCGTAACTAAACTATTTTTATGAAAAATATCAAATCAGTTCCAAAAATAATTCTTTTCTGGGATTTAGCATAATATAGTCTCATAATAAAAATATATTTTTCTCAGAATTTTTAAAATTCATTTACTATTTTTCAAAAATTAATTTCTAATTAATTCCTTAAGAAATTAGCTACCTCAAGGTTAACTCCAAAAATTTCCAAATCTTGGCAGAATCTTACACATGTTAACATGAGCCTCCAGTTTAAATTTCATGGTCATCGGAGTTATAGAATTCTGGTTATAGCGTTTTTCGTCGAAAAAACTTAAATATTGAAATGGTTATAACTTGCTCATTTTAAGTCAGAATGAGCTCATTTTTGGACAGGAGGTACTTTATATCATATACTTTCATGTCCCAAAAGGCCGTAATTTTTCTCACAAATTATGTGGCCGAAACAACCCCTTTAAGTAGCTTTTTTGGGTTTTGCAGCTTTGGACTCCTTTGCTAAAAATAGTCCACACGCAAATCTACAACACCTTTTCCAATGATTCCACTTGGATAAGTTAGGAAACTCATAGATCTAACTTTAGAAATTGACCAAACTCAAAAATTCAAAATAAAATAGGAGATATGGTCAATTGAATTTCATGTTCCATTTTTACCAAAATCTGATTTTTTAACCCTTTGTGATTTCTAAGAAACTTTCATGTTTTCTCATAATAACCAACATAACTCATCATAACACTTACTAATACCACATATACCCATGATTTTCATTAGTCCAATGCTTTTATTATGACTTTCATCATAATCCACGTAAACAGATCCTTTTAGTTGAAGAAATATTTGAGGGTTTTAGAAATTAATGGGTTTTGTACTGGGGTCAATACAAAATTCGATTTCATGCTCTAGAGGTAGTTTAAGAAGTCTTCAAGAATACGTCAGGAAATTTATTAACAATAAGAATATCATTCAAAACTGTGACTCTCATCCAAGACTTGGATAGCACATGAAATGAAGGTTTCTCCTAACGGAGTTTCAACCGATAGGTCAAAGTCTAACTTCTCTAGAGTCAAATTTAAACGTTGAATGCAAGCAAGAGAGATAAAAGAATGGGTAGACCCGATATCTAATAGGGTATAGACTTTGCAAGAATTTATAATTAACTAACCCGTGCTAACTTCGTTCGGTTTACTCGCTTTTTGAGAAGTCATGAAAAACGCTCTTCCTAAAACCAACAACTTTGTTTTGTCCGTATCCGCCTTTGGTGCCACCGTCCCAGCTGGACTTGACTTTGATGCACGACAAAATTTGGCTAAATAACATTCTCTTCTTGCAATTTTCACTTCTATTATCTTTGCCAAGATTACCACCGAAGTGGTTACCATTCTTGGCATGATAATTTTCCCCACAATGGTTATCATTGTTCCGATAGCCGTTGCCACCAGTATGACTATTATCGTGTTGTTGTCGTTACCTTTTGCTTGAGCAGAATCAACACTCTCATGTGCTTTGTGACGCCCCCAAAATAGGTATACAACACCCATTCTGAGTCGCCAAATACATGGTACAGAAAGCAAACTACAACTTCAATAATATAATTGTCGTGCAAAATACGACAACACATACTGTGAGTTTAAATACAAATATTGTCTTCTAGACAATATCCACACTCAAATAAGTCCTCAATACAATTATTCAAACACTATTTTACATAAATAGCGAGGACTGCTAAAACATCTTTCTAGAACCATCACTCCATACCCCGACTAGATCCTGCTATGTTCTCACCTCCTGAGAAGAAAAATAGAACAAAAAGGAAAAGGGTGAGCTCAACTAGCCCAGTAAAGAATATTATGACTAAGATAATATACAACAAATTATCGTTAGTCCTCAACAGGGAAAAATCTGATAGAATATAATCGACAACAAGTTTTAGATCAACAACTGCAGCGGAAACATCAAACCATTAGAAGAGTCAAGTAGAGAAAGTATTCTACTATCTTCTAAGATTTAAAAGTCCATCATCAATATTTTATCCCTGTAACATCAATTAATAATCATCTTTATCCAAATATTCATCTTTGCACTACAGGCCAAAGATATTCATTTGTATCACCTGTCAGTCATGTTCATCTCAACACCTGTTCATCTTTGCACTACAGGCCAAAGATATTCATCAAGTAATCATACATCTTTGCACTACAGGCCAAAGATATTCAGTAATATCATCATTTAGGACTGAGGATGATGAAAAATATCTTAAAGAGAACGAATCCAGTGAGACAGAAGGACAAATATTAGGAATTCGTATAACAGTTTATCCAAGATCAATAATACTTCATAATAATCAATTGTGAAACAGAATTCAAAAATAAAGATCAAAACATGGATACAATCAAAGATAGTAACCACAATAGACATCTTGGACAGAAAGGGAAAATTTTTATTTTTCGTTTAATAGTGCCGTATTCGTGAATAGTACCGTATACGTGAATAGTGTCGTATACGTGAATAGTAACTCTGACACAAAAAATTTTAAATTTGATAAAAACTCATATCAATATTTCAGCATAATGATATTGAAGAAAATAATATCATTAAGAAGAAAATAATATCTCTTACCTCAAAATATCAGTACTTCTTGTCGGAATACCGGTATAAGGCTGAAAGAAACTTGCTCTGATGAATAGAAACTCTCAAAGTATCTAAATACTCACCAAATACACTCAATAATCTAGAGAGAGAAAGAGAGAAAACTTGTTTCTGGTGTGATTTTCAATTCTAACTTAGCCCTCTATTTATAGGAAAATTTTAGTAGGCTTGACCTGCAACCTGATGGCTTTACCTGCTACTATTCCCACCCACCACATTTGAATAAAAATCTCAGCACATTTCTTTACCAACCAAGAGTGGGCCCACCAATTCTAGAATTTTCCATCAAAATGATAAACTCCGAAAATTCAACAATTTCTGAACCAGTCATCTCGTAAAATTCATAATAAATCATACGTTCATTTTTAACGGTTCAAAATTTGTGGACATATACTCAACTTATATATGTATAACATATCCAAAAATTACCACGATCCAACGGTCGGATTAAAAATTATAACCCCCGCAAAATATCTCAAAACCCTGATTTTTAATACCTCCATTCCGACAAAAATACTGATAAAAACCTCAACATTAACTCCTTCATTTTTAACCACAAAAATATATCCCTCATTTATATCCACATAAAATAAATATTTCCTTATCATATGAATCAATAATTAATTATTCACAAATAATATTACAGAATCACATTTATGACAACCAGGCCGTTCCCAGGAAAGAGGGGGCTTTCCAATAAGGATTTCTCCTTACTGGCGCGCAATTAGATGACCAAACCTCTCCTTAGACAGAACTTTCTAGACATTACCAATAATGTTATCTAATAATATTATTCAAATAATATGAATTATTGATCTGATAATGGAAAATACTGTGCAGCAACAATTATTGAAACAACAATAATATAAAATATCAACGCAATAATTATTGAATCAATAAAATAAAATATTGAACAATAACTACTGTAACAATTATTGAGTAGTGCCTTCTTACGTAAGAATCAATAATTGGTGCAATACCGTGTGCTACTGTATTTTAACCACCGGGTATTCCAACAGTATTAACGGTAACAACTACGCCGTTATTTATAAACAACTTATACTTGTCGTTTTCTTCATCCAATCGTTTTCCGTTATGGGGCCCACACAAGGCTGCGCCGTCGTACGAATATTCCCCGACAGCAAGAATATTCCACGACCAAACGAATATTCCCCGACAAAATGAATATTTTATAACCACTTGCTTATTTTGTAAAATTTACACATTTCACCCATAACCAAAGTATTATATCAAATTAACCCCTTATTATTCACAATAATATTTAGAGAAAATTTGATTTTATTCATTAATAAGTTGGGGTCTTACAACCTCCCCTCCTTATAAATTTCGTCCTCGAAATTGACGTACGTACCTGATATTTCGAAAAGGTGAGGATACCTCGCTTTTATTTCTTATTCCAACTCCCAGGTCATTTCTTCAATAGTATAGTTTCTCCACAAAATCTTAACTTGTGGTATAACCTTCGTGCGTAGGACATGCTCTTTCCTATCCAAGATCTTAACAGGTATCTCCTCGTACGTTAAATCTTCAGCTATCTCGTCTGGTTCTAACTCAATAATGTGGTTCGGGTCTTTAACATATTTACGAAGCATAGATATGTGAAAAATATTATGAACACGAGACATGCTTAGAGGTAATGCGAGTCTATATGCCACATTTCCTATTCGCTCAAGAATCTCAAATGGACCAACAAATCTTGGATTGAGCTTTCCTCTCTTCCCAAATCTTGTAACTCCCTTCCATGGTGCAACACGTAACAATACATGATCCCCAATATTAAATTCCACGTCCTTCCGATGAAGATCCGCATAACTCTTTTGTCGATCATGTGCCGTTTGTATACGTTGTCGAATCGTTTGGATCTTCTCTGTAGTAATGCGTACCAACTCTGGTCCCAACAATGTTGCTTCACTCACCTCGTCCCAGCATACTGGAGAACGACATTTTTTTCCATACAACGCCTCGAATGGAGCCACACCTATACTCGCCTGATAACTGTTGTTGTAGGAGAATTCCACCAATGGTAGGTACTTATCCCAACTCCCTTTGAGATCTAGGACACAAAGTCTTAATAGATCTTCAAGAGTTTGAATAGTCCTCTCTGATTGTCCGTCCGTTTGAGGATGGTATGCCGAACTGAATCGTAAATCCGTGCCCATAACTTTCTGCAAGCTAACCCAAAATCGTGAAGTGAATCTTGGGTCACGATCCGAAACTATGGATACTGGCATGCCATGCAATCTCACAATCTCGTTCACGTACATATTAGCAAGACGTTCAAGGGAATAAGTCTCACGTATCGGCAAGAAATGAGCGGACTTGGTTAATCTATCAACAATAACCCAAATCGCATCTATGCCTTGAGAAACCTTGGGAAGACCCGTAACAAAATCCATAGTAATGTGTTCCCACTTCCATTTCGAAATCTCAAGTAGTTGCAATGGACCCTTTGGTAATTGATGCTCCGCTTTTACACGTTGACAAGTTAAACATCTCGAGATAAACTCCGCGATCTCTCTTTTTATATTGCTCCACCAAAATGTGTGTCGAAGATCGTGATACATTTTGGTACTCCCAGGATGGATTGCAAACGGTGTGTTGTGTGCCTCCATCATTATTCTATGCTTCAAGTCAAAATCGTTAGGAACACAAAGTCTGGAGTTGACTCGAAGTATTCCTTCTTCATCGATTCTTACTTCTGGAATAACACCTTCTTGCACTTTCTTCTTCATACGCATCAACTCTATGTCCGTAGCTTGAGCAGCTTTAACTTTATCGATTAAAGTCGATTCTACTAGTATATTTGATATCATCATGTGGGTACTTGGAGCCTTCATCTCTATCTCCATCCTTTGCAAGTCATACAAAACGGGCCTTTGTATTAACAACATTGCACTCGTACTCGCATATGATCTTCTACTCAATGCGTCAGCTACTACGTTTGCTTTTCCAGGATGATATTGGATGGTATGATCGTAATCTTTCAACAGCTCGAGCCAACGTCGCTGCCGCATGTTGAGTTCCTTTTGGGTGAAGAAATATTTGAGGCTTTTATGATCTGTATAAATCTCCACTTTCTCCCCATACAGGTAGTGTCTCCAGATCTTCAACGCAAAAACGACTGCTGCCAACTCCAAATCATGAGTAGGATAATTCCTCTCATATTCTTTGAGTTGTCGTGAGGCATAGGCTATGACTTTCCCATGTTGCATGAGAACACATCCTAACCCTTTGCCTGAAGCATCGCTGTAGATAACAAATCCATCCGAACCAGATGGTATTGTCAGAACAGGTGCCGAAATGAGTCTCCTCTTGAGTTCTTGGAAACTCTTCTCGCATTCCTCACTCCATACGAATTTTGTATTTTTTCGAGTCAGCTGAGTTAATGGAGTAGCGATTCGAGAAAATCCTTTCACAAATCTCCGATAATAACCAGCTAAGCCTAGAAAGCTACGTACTTCGATTACTGACTTAGGTTGCTCTCAACTGTGACTCATATCCTAATCTTGGATATCACGTCACAATGACACCTATCAGTTTACTACCGCACGAATATGGCGTCCCCTACGGAGAGTCTGGCTTCGGTGCATTCCACAAAGGAAGTCACCAGATAAAGGCTCGGGTACAAACTTCTACAGTTAGGTTTTTAACTCCCGAAGTTCAATAGGAGCCATTCGATATGAGATTTTAGAAGTGGGTTTTGTACCGAATTCAAAGATGATACAAAATTCAATATCACGCTCTGGAGGTAGGCCAAGAAATTCTTCAAGAAATACGTCAGGAAATTCTCTAACAACAGAAATATTATTCAAATCTGACGTGTTTTTGTTCAAATCCATAACATGAGCTAAGAAAGCTTGACATCCGTTTTTCAATAAACGAATAGCTTTGTGGCTTGATATGACAGTGACTGATTTTAGTGGTTTAGTAGTTTGAATTCGTATGACAGGTTGGTTAGGAATATAAAAACTAACAACCTTACGAAAACAATCAATTTTAGCTTGATGAGTGGTTAACCAATCAATTCCTAAAATCACATCAAAAGTAAGTATCTTTAAAGAGATAAGGTCAACAGGTAATGTGATGGTGCCAACTTGGATCAAACAAGATTTATAAACTGTAGATGTAACAAAAGTTTCACCCAACGGAGTTTCAACAGATAAGTTAAAGTCCAATTTCTCCGGAGTCAAGTTTAAACGTTGAGCACAAGTAGGAGAGATAAAAGAATGGGTAGAACCGGTATCTAGTAAAGTATAAACTTCGCAAGAATTCAAGATTAGCTTACCCGTGATCACCTCGTTCGGGTTTCTCGCATTTTGGCCAGTCACGACAAACGCTCTTCCAGAAATCGCTGATTTCGACTTATCCGGGACAACTTTTGGAGTCACCATCCCCGCTGAACTTGGTTTTACTACAGAACACTCTCGAGCTATATGACCCTCCTTTCTACAGTTATAACATACCTTGGATTATTGTTGGCAGTTTGGGCTGATATGTCCCTCTTTTTCACATTTGTAACATAGGACGGGTGGTCGTTCTCCTCCCCTAGAAACAGTTGATGTTTGTGCTGTCGTCTTCACGTTATCATTGTTGTACCTTCTCTTCTTGAAATCTCCTCCCGACTCGCTCCTTCTATTATCACGACCACGATTACCACCAGAGTGGTTACCGCTTTTATCCGAATATTTTCCTCCCTGCTGGTTTTCATTGCTTCGATAACTGCCAGCCACCGGTATGACCCTGGTTGTGGTCCCTCGGTTGCACATACTCATTATCTCGCTCTAATAATTGAGCCCTGTTTACAACATCTGAATATAAAAAAAATTTATGAGAGATAAGATATTGCCGAATCTCGGGTTTTAGACCTCTCAAAAACATCCTTGTTATTCTTTCCTCATTTTCGGCCAAATGAGGTGCAAACCTGGATAACTCTGCAAACTTCGCCTCGTACTGGGACACCGTCATGTTGGTTTGTTCCAGTCTGATAAACTCCACCTCCTTCATATGACGAATACTTTCAGGAAAGTACTTGTCATTGAATAGTTTTTGAAATGTTTCTCAGGACATGTTAAGTGCGTCAGGCTGGGTACGCTTCACAGACTCCCACCAGTAGTCTGCCTCACCGCGGAACATAAAGGTGACGAATGGAATCTTCTGTTCCTCCGTGCATCCCAAGACATCGAATATCTTGGTAATTTGCTTGACCCACGTTTCCGCCATGATCGGATCCGGCTTTTCCTTAAATTCTGGTGGTCCCAATTCTTTGAACTGCTTAGCTGTGACAAACCGCGGGTTGTTATCATTTCCACCCGTATTCTGCACACGAGTCTCCCTCGTCTGACTTTGCATGAACTGCAAAAAGCTCCTAAACATTCCATCATTCATCGTTTGCTCGGTAACGTTGTTTACAGGAGGAATATTGCCTTCCTGTTGCACGTTCCCCTGGGTGGTGATCAAAGGTGTCTCCACGGTCTGATTTACTCCATTATTAACGTTCTCAGCTGTCATTCTTAAATACTGTCATAAAACAAGGGTTAATAGTCATGTCATATATTATCCCTATACTCTGACCGACCAAATAAATACCAAATAAACTTAGCCAGGTCATACTTGTGAGACCCCAGATTTTATGAATAAATATTTAATTTTTTTCGAAATAATTTTTTTATATTATGGTGTGGATTTGATATAATAGTTATGGGTAGTATTTATAAATTTTGCAAAGTAAGCAAGTTGTTTTAAAATATTCGTTTGGTCGGGGAATATTCTTTTTGTCGGGGAATATTCGTACGACGACACAATCATTGGTGGACCCCACAATAGAAGTATAGTCGTAGTTAAAAAACGACAAAATTATCTTTCTATAAAAATAACGGCTGAGGTGTTACCGTTAAAACTGTAAGACCCCGAATTTTATGAAATAAAAGTATTCAATTTTTCTTATAATTACAATTCAGTAAATGGTTAAATTGATAAAAAGTTAAAGTTATGGGTGAAATGTGAAAATTTTTCAAAATACACAAGTGGTTATAAAATAATCATTGTTGTCGGGGAATATTCGTTTGGTCGTGGAATATTCTTTCTGTCGGGGAATATTCGTACGACGGCGCAGCTATTTGTGGGCCCCATAACAGAATAACTGTCGGGTGAAGAAAACGACAAATTTAAGTTTTTACAAATAACGGCGTAGTTGTTACCGTTAACACTGTTAGAATACCCGGTGATTAAAATACAGTAATACGCGTTATTGCACAGTAGCACACGGTATTGCACAATATTTTTGAAATTATTGATTCTTACGTAAGAAGGCACTACTCAATAATTGTTACAGTAATTACTGTTCAATATTTTATTTTATTGATTCAATAATTGCTACGTTGAAATTTTATATTATTGTTGTTCAATAATTGTTGCTGCACAGTATTTTCCCATTATCAGATCAATAATTCATATTATTTGAATAATATTATTAGATAACATTATTGGCAATGACTAGAAAGTTCTGTCTAAGGAGAGGTTTGGTCATCTAATTGCGCGCCAGTAAGGAAAAATCCTTATTGGAAAGCCCCCTCTTTCCTGGGAACGGCCTGGTTGTCATAAATGTGATTCTGTAATATTATTTGTGAATAATTAATTATTGATTCATATGATAAGGAAATATTTATTTTATGTGGATATAAACGAGGGATATATTTTTGTGGTTAAAAATGAAGGAGTTAATGTTGATGTTTTTATCAGTATTTTTGTTGGAATGGAGGTATTAAAAATCAGGGTTTTTGAGATATATTGCGGGTGTTATAATTTTTAATCCGACCGTTGGATCGTGGTAATATTTGGATATGTTATACATATATAAGTTGAGTATATGTCCACAAATTTTGAACCGTTAAAAATGAACGTATGATTTATTATGAATTTTACGAGATGACTAGTTCAGAAATTGTTGAATTTTCGGAGTTTATCATTTTGGTGGAAAATTCTAGAATTGGTGGGCCCCACTTGTGGTTGGTGAAGAAATGTGCTGAATTATATTTCAAATGTGGTGGGTGGGAATAGTAGCAGGTAAAACCATCAGGTTGCAGGTCAAACCTACCAAAATTTTCCTATAAATAGAGGGCTAAGTTAGAATTGAAAATCACACCAGAAACATAAGCTTTCTCTCTTTCTCTCTCTATATTATGAAGCATATTTTGTGAGTTTTTAGACACTTGGTGAGTTGCTATTCATTAGTGCAAGTTTTCTTCAGCATCATATCCGATATCCAGTCAGAAGTACTGCTCTTTTGAGGTAAGGGATAGTACGGGATAGTAAGGGATATTAAGGGATTTTAAGGGTTGTTATGATTTTCAGTTTCGTAATTTTTCTGACCTTCAAAAATTCTGGAAAAATTTGAAATGATATTTTGATGAGTTTTCTTGATTGTGTCCAAAAATGGAGATTTTTGGATGTATAGATTGAGAGTTATGAATTTTATGAGAAAAGACTATTTTAAAAGTAACAGCTTATAATTCCTTGTGGTTAACTCCAAAATTGATGAAATTTTTATTGGGAGTACATGTATATGATAGAAGTATACTCTGTAAATTTCAGAATTTTTAGACAAAAGTACAATTTTTGATAAATATCTAAATATTCGGCTATTTTGGCCATATGAAAAATAGTAAATGACTTTTAAAAATTCTGAGAAAAATATATGTTCACTATGGGACTATATTATGCTAAATCCCAGAAAAGAAATATTTTTGGAACTGATTTGGTATTTTTCATGAAAATGGTCTAGTTATGAGTAAATGAATTAAATATGTTTTGTGAAGAAAGAAAATTGGAAAATAGGATTTTATGGCTTGAGAATCCTATATGAGGTATATGCAGATTTTTGATGAGGGTTTTGGTTATTGATGATGAAATCTTAAGAGTTGGCATTTTATGATGATTAAATGCATTAATTAGTAAAGTGTAAACAATTTAAATAAATTGTTTATAAGCTTAAGAATATTATTCTTTCAATATCATTATACCGAAATATTGGTATGTATTTTATTGTGGAATTTTTACCTTTTTCATGTCAAGGTTACTATTCACGAGTTACTATTCATGAGTTACTATTCACGAGTTACTATTCACGAGTTACTATTCACGACAAAATTGGTTTCTTTTTCTAACCAAATTATAGTTGATTTATGAATATTACTCTTGAGATTAAAACTATATGTTGATCATATTATTTTTATCATAATATATAACATTTTTATAACCCTGATGTTGAAATTCTCTTTCACTGGAGTGTAAAGATGGGTAGATTATTGGTATGATCATGACTAGGGTTCTCTTTGGCCTGTAGTGCAAAGTTGAATTGTGACTGGTATGATCATGACCATTGAATTTACAATTGAATATCTTTAGCTTAAGTGTAAAGATGAATTGATTAACATGGTTATAATTATGGTGTATATAAATTCTGAAATGATTATATATTTCTTTGAGATATGAATATATTTGGCCTGTAGTGCAAATATGAATTGTTGAGGAATATCTTTGGCATGTAGTGCAAAGATGGCCTGTTGATGAATATCTTTGGCCTGTAGTGCAAAGATGAACTGTTGTTGAATATCTTTGGCCCGTAGTGCAAAGATGGTTTGTTGATGAATATCTTTGGCCCGTAGTGCAAAGATGGTTTGTTGATGAATATCTTTGGCCCGTAGTGCAAAGATGGATTTGTTAGTATGATTATAAACAGGAATTGTGATTTGGTATAACTATGATCTTTGATATTTCAGGTAAATACAGGTGATGAAAATATTCTTCGTCCTGGGTGCGAAGAAAAATTTATAGTCACAACTATGATTATGAGTTATTCATATGATTGTGGAAAGGAACTGTTGAGTGATGTTGCATGGATAAAATATTGTTGGTGGATTTTTAACATGGAGAAGATAATAGACTTTATAGTCTATTTGACTCTTCTAATGGATTGCTCGTTCCGCTGCAACTATGGTTGAAAATTTTATCATTTACCATATGTTCTAAATCTCTGATTTATTATTGATGAAGGCTATTGATAATTTAATTATCTTTAGTCATGATATTCTTTACTGAGCTAGTTGTGCTCACCCTTTTGCTTCACAATTCCTTTCAGGTAATAAGAGTGTAGCTGGGTCGAGCGGGGGTAACAAGGGAATAGAACGTTGGTCATCATTTAGTAGTTATATTTGGTGAAGAAAATAGGGTGAGGCGAACCCAACGTTGGAAGGGTGTTTTGTCACTATCATACAAGATGTCTAATGACATACAACCTCGTGTCATCATAGGACAGGGTTGTGCTCATCCACTTGCTGAGTATATCTATGGGCACTACCTATATAATCTTGATGTTTGTTTGAAGTATAATTCTCAATTAGAGACAGTGGAGATAATGATAAGTCAAGAGAAGACTCACCATTGGGAAGAATATGATAGTAATCTTCTCGTTTTTCTTTGGGGTCTATTGGGTCAACCAAGGATAATTCTGTGGCCATATGATATCTATCATAACCTAGACGCGTGGCCTCCCATGTACGAAGGTTTCCTTGAGCACTTCCCAAAGATTCTAATTTCTAAAACAGTTTTTGACTATACCTTTATGTAAGGTGTTATTGTGAGGTGATGTCCACGGTTGAAACATGAGTCACATTTGGTATATATTTGTATCCAAACTCACAGCATATGTGTTGTTGTATTTTGCACGACAATTGTTGTAATAAAGTTGTAGTTATTTTCTGTACCATGTATTTGACGACTCAGAATGGGTTGGGTGGAATGGACCTATTTTGGGGTTGTCACAAAAACCGTTAAAACTGTTGAACTACCCGGTAGTAAAAGTACAGTAATACGCGTGGTTGCATAGTAGCACACGGTATTGATTATTGATGCTTACGTGAGAAGTCACTCAGCTATACTCAATTATTGCTACAGTAATTGCTGCATCATATTTCTTAAATTATTGTCATAGTTTCATCTGTATAATATGTTATGTTATTAAATCAATAATTGAGACGTTGTGGTAAGTTTGGTTATTCTTATGGGGGGCCATATGTCAGCATCTAAGAGTCTCTTCGTCAATAGTATTTATCTTAGTCAATAGTATTTACCTTGGTCAATAGTAATTACCTTCGTCAATAGTATTTACCTTGGTCAATAGTATTTACCTTGGTCAATAGTAATTACCTTCGTCAATAGTATTTACCTTGGTCAATAGTAATTACTTTCGTCAATAGTAGTTGTCCCTTCAATATTACCAAGAGTCATTTGACCCTTCGTTAGGACCAAGAGTCATTTGACCCTTCGTTAAGACCAAGAGCCACCCTCAGTTTTTCTATAAATAGAGGCCTAGGGCTTCATTATTTTTCACGAATTCATTCAAGCGATATAGAGAGAAAGTATAGAGAGAATAAGAGAGAGAGAGAGAGAATAAAAGTATTCTGCTACTTCACTTTTCCAATATCCAGTTCTTTTAAGGTAAGGGATATTATTCTTTTGTATTCAAGAAGAGAACTTCTGTTATTCCATTTCTTTATTATTCTGTTGGAATAACCTGTATATGCGGAATACCCTACACTTGGTGACATTCTTCTATTATTCTGTCTTTGTTATTCCGTTGGAACATCCTGTCTGTGCTTTACGCCGGACCTGGTTCCATCTTTATTATTATTCTGTCGGAATATCCTGTCTGTGTGTTTTACACCGGACCTGGTTCCATTATTTAATATTCTGTCGGAATATCCTGTCTGTGCGTTTACGCCGGACCTGGTTCCATTATTATTATTCTGTTAAGAATAACCTGTCTGTGCGGTCTATCGCATGCATGGTGATTTCTTTTGTTATTCCATTCTTTATTATACTCAGTTGATTAAAACTTTGACTTCTATACTCCATGAAATTAGTGGAATATCCTTGACATTTGCGCTTCATCTAGTATCTATTCATGAAAATATTCTCCTGATCAGTCTTGAAGTTTACTCCACAAAGCAGTATCATGTTGACAATTTGGACGTTATTAATTCCTGGATAAATTAATTCTTGAACTTGTTTTATTGAATTCTTATATCATTGTCATCATCCTCATGTTTATAAAATGTTGAAAGTCATCTGTGGCCTGTAGTGCATAGATGGACTTGGTATGATTATGACCAGGGATTATTCGATATAATCATGACCGTAATGTTACAAATGATGTGGTAAAAGTCCTCATTGGCCCGTAGTGCATTGATGGACAGTTGTTGGCATGATCATGACCATTGGTGAATACACGAATATCCTTGGCCGTAGTGCAGGGGTGATTCGATGATGTGGATTATTTTATTAAGCTGAGTCTCAGCGACCACAGTGTTGAAAAACTTTTAAATCATAAAAGATAGTAGAGTTTATTTTCTACTTGACTCTTTTAATGGATTGCTTGTTCCGCTGCAGTTAAACTTGATGTCTATTATATTTTATCAGTTTAACATTGTTGAAGGCAAATGATAATTTATTCTGCATTATCTTAGTCATAATATTTCTTACTGGGCTTAGTTGAGCTCACCCTTTCTTTCACTGTTCTCTTCAGGAAATGAGAACGTAGCTGGGGAAAGTCGGGGAACGGAGTGATGGTCCGAATGATAGTATTAGTTAGTAGTCCTCACTATTCTATGTAATAGTGTGTTAATAAATGTAATGAGGACTCCTTTTGAGTATGAATACTCTCTAGAAGATAATATTTGTATTCAAACTCACAGTTTATGTTTTGTCGTATTATACACGACAGTTGTATTAGTATGTTGTATTTGTATTCCGTACTATGTATCTGGCGACCCAAGATAGGTGATGTATACCTAATTTTGGGGGCGTCACAGTTGGTATCAGAGCTTAGGGATATGATCCCTGGCTAAGATGTGAGACTAGAACTAGGAGGGGAGAGACGGGAAATTCCTTCGCTAGTATGACCTACCTAAGTTTATTTGGTATTTAATTGGTCGGTCAACGTATATGGATAATATGTTACATGTTAATTAACCTTTGTTTTGTGGCAGTATCTGAAAATGACATCTGAGAATGTTGAGAATAGCAATGGAGCACAGGAGACCGTTGATTCTCCCCAGATCAATAATCAGGACAATGTGCAACAGGATGGCGATAATCCTCCTGTAAACAACAACACTGATCAATTGACGAATGACGGTACATTTAGGAGTTTTTTAGAATTCATGCAACATCAGGCAAAGGCGGCTCCTGTTCATAATGCAGGAGGAAACAATGGCAACCCACGGTTGGTCACCGCTAAGCAATTCAAGGAGCTAGGACCACCGGAGTTTTTGGGAAAGCCAGAACCACTTAAGGCGGAGACGTGGTTAAAGCAGATCACCAAGATATTTGATGTCTTGGGATGCTCCGAGGAGCAAAAGGTTCTCTTTGCCACCTTTATGTTGCGTGAAGAGGCAGATCATTGGTGGGAATCTATAAAACGTACCCAGCCTGACGCACTCAAGATGTCTTGAGAGAAGTTCCAAGAGCTTTTCAATGACAAATACTTTCCCGAAAGTGTTCGTCACATGAAGGAAGTGGAGTTCATCAAATTGGAGCAGAACAACATGACCGTGTCGCAGTACGAAGCCAAGTTTGCCGAGTTGTCCCGATTTGCGTCCTACTTGGTGGATAATGAAGAGCGAATGACGCGAATATTTTTGCGAGGTTTGAAACTGAAGATACGTCAATATCTTATTTCTCATAAACTGTGTTTGTATTCAGATGTTGTAAATAGGGCCCAGTTAGTGGAGCGCGATAACGAGTCAACGCAACCAAAAGAGAGCAGCCAAAAAAATGATAATACCAGTGACAACAGTCATCGAAGCGGTGACAATAAGCGTGGAGGGAATCAACATGCCAGAAATGGTAACCACTTTGGTGGTAATCATGGCTAAAACAATGAGAATGGACATTTCAAGAAGAGAAGGTTCAACAAAGACGTGAAGATGTCGGCACCAGCACCCGTTTCAAAGGAAGAAGAACGACCACCGGTCGTATGTTTTAAATGCGGACAGGAGGGACACATCCGTCCAAACTGTACGCAGCAATCCAAAGCGTGTTTTAATTGCGGAAGAGAAGGTCACCTAGCTCGATTTTGTCGTATGGTGAAGTCAAGTTCAGCTGGGATAGTGATGCCAAAGGATGTCCCAGACAAGCCAAAGCCGGTAGTTTAAGAGAGAGCATTTTTTTTTCGTGACGAGGAACCTGAATAAAATTATCACGGGTATGTTAGTCATAAACTCTTTTGAAGTCTATACCGTGTTAGATACCGGTTCTACTCACTCTTTTATTTCACCTAGTTGTGTTCAATATTTGAACTTAACTCCGGAGAAGTTAGACTTTGATTTCTCTGTTGAAATTCCGTTGGGAGAAACCTTTGTTACCTCCACTATTTATAAATCTTGTTCAAATCAACACTTTCACGTTACCTGTTGATCTTATCTCTTTGAAAATACTTGCATTGATGTGATTTTTGAAAACGATTGGTTAACTGCTCATCATGCTTTTCGTAAGGTTGTTAGCTTTCATATTCCTAACCAATCTGTTATGCAAATTCAAAGTAACCAAACCACTAAAGTCAATCATTGTCATATCAAGCCATAAGTAAAAATCCCCGTTCCTTTCGTTGTTGACTTCCTGGTGTGGAATGCACCGAAGCTAGACTTTCCGTAGGAGACGTTGTAAATGACGATGGCAAGTTGATAGGTATCAATGTGACGTGTTATCCAAGTCTTGGATGAGGGTCACAGTTTTGAACGATATTTCTATTGTTAATAAATTTCTTGACGTATTCTTGAAGACTTCTTAGCCTACCCCAGAGCGTAAAATCGAATTTTGTATTGACCCCAGTACAAAACCCATTTCTTAAACCCTCAAATATTTCTTCAACTAAAACGAACGTATTATGCGCCAAAGACGTTGGCTCGAGCTGTTGAAGATTACGATCGTACCATTCAATAACATCGTGGAAAAGCGAACGTGGTAGCTGACGCGTTGTGTAGAAGATCGTATACGGTTACAAGTGCGAATATATGAACCCACGTGAAGATAACGAATATACGAGTAAAATCGACTTTAATCGATAACGTTAAAGCCGTTCAAGCTACACACCCGGAGCTGATGAATGTAAGAAGGTTCAAGAGGGCGTTATTTTAGAAGCAAGAATTGACAAAGGGAGGAAATCTCAACCCTCGATGTAATTGACCCATTTAAAATCCTCGATCGAGTAGGAACTGTGGCTTATAGACTCGTTTTACCGCCAAGCATGTCGTGTGTTCATAACGTTTTTTTTCACGTATCGATGTTACGTAAATATGTGGACGGCCCGAACAACATTATTAATTTAGAACCGGACGAGATAGCGGATGATTTAATGTTTGAGGAGATACGTGTTAAAATCTTGGATAAGAAGGATCATATTCGACGCTCAAAGGTTATACCTCAAGAGTTAGAATTTGAAGTGAAGTCAAGGTATCCTCACATGTTCGGCATACCAAGTACGTACGTAAATTTCGAGGGCGAAATTCCATAAGGAGCGGAGATTGTGAGACCCCAGATTTTATGAATAAATATTTAATTTTTCTCGAAATAATTTTTTTTATATTATGGTGTGGATTTGATATAATAGTTATGGGTAGTATTTATAAATTTTGCAAAGTAAGCAAGTTGTTTTAAAATATTCGTTTGGTCGGGGAATATTCTTTTTGTCGGGGAATATTCGTACGACGGCACAATCATTGGTGGAACCCACAACAGAAGTATAGTCGTAGTTAGAAAACGACAAAATTATCTTTCTATAAAAATAACGGCTGAGGTGTTACCGTTAAAACCGTTAAAACTGTTGAACTACCCGGTAGTAAAAGTACAGTAATACGCGTGGTTGCATAGTAGCACACGGTATTGATTATTGATGCTTACGTGAGAAGTCACTCAGCTATACTCAATTATTGCTACAATAATTGCTGCATCATATTTCTTAAATTATTGTCATAGTATCATCTGTATAATATGTTATGTTATTAAATCAATAATTGAGACGTTGTGGTAAGTTTGGTTATTCTTATGGGGGGCCATATGTCAGCATCTAAGAGTCTCTTCGTCAATAGTAATTACCGTCGTCAATAGTATTTATCTTGGTCAATAGTATTTACCTTGGTCAATAGTAATTACCTTCGTCAATAGTATTTACCTTGGTCAATAGTATTTACCTTGGTCAATAGTAATTACCTTGGTCAATAGTATTTATCTTGGTCAATAGTAATTACTTTCGTCAATAGTAGTTGTCCCTTCAATATTACCAAGAGTCATTTGACCCTTCGTTAGGACCAAGAGTCATTTGACCCTTCGTTAAGACCAAGAGCCACCCTCAGTTTTTCTATAAATAGAGGCCTAGGGCTTCATTATTTTTCACGAATTCATTCAAGCGATAGAGAGAGAAAGTATAGAGAGAATAAGAGAGAGAGAATAAAAGTATTCTGCTACTTCACTTTTCCAATATCCAGTTCTTTTAAGGTAATGGATATTATTCTTTTGTATTCAAGAAGAGAACTTCTGTTATTCCATTTCTTTATTATTCTGTTGGAATAACCTGTATATGCGGAATACCCTACACTTGGTGACATTCTTTTATTATTCTGTCTTTGTTATTCCGTTGGAACATCTTGTCTGTGCTTTATGCAGGACCTGGTTCCGTCTTTATTATTATTCTGTCGGAATATCCTGTCTGTGTGTTTTACACCGGACCTGGTTCCATTATTTATTATTCTGTCGGAATATCATGTCTGTGTGTTTTACACCGGACCTGGTTCTATTATTTATTATTCTGTCAGAATATCTTGTCTGTGCGTTTACGCCGGACCTGGTTCCATTATTATTATTCTGTTAAGAATAACCTGTCTGTTTGGTCTATCGCATGCATGGTGATTTCTTTTGTTATTCCATTCTTTATTATACTCAGTTGATTAAAACTTTGACTTCTATACTCCATGAAATTAGTGGAATACCCTTGACATTTGCGCTTCATCTAGTATCTATTCATGAAAATATTCTCCTGATCAGTCTTGAAGTTTACTCCACAAAGCAGTATCATGTTGACAATTTGGACGTTATTAATTCCTGGATAAATTAATTCTTGAACTTGTTTTAGTGAATTCTTATATCATTGTCATCATCCTCATGTTTATAAAATGTTGAAAGTCATCTGTGGCCTGTAGTGCATAGATGGACTTGGTATGATTATGACTAGGGATTATTCGGTATAATCATGACCGTAATGTTACAAATGATGTGGTAAAAGTCCTCATTGGCCCGTAGTGCATTGATGGACAGTTGTTGGCATGATCATGACCATTGGTGAATACACGAATATCCTTGGCCGTAGTGCAGGGGTGATTCGATGATGTGGATTATTTTATTAAGCTGAGTCTCAGCGACCACAGTGTTGAAAAACTTTTAAAACATAAAAGATAGTAGAGTTTATTTTCTACTTGACTCTTTTAATGGATTGCTTGTTCCGCTGCAGTTAAACTTGATGTCTATTATATTTTATCAGTTTAACATTGTTGAAGGCTAATGATAATTTATTCTGCATTATCTTAGTCATAATATTTCTTACTGGGTTAATTGAGCTCACCCTTTCTTTCACTGTTCTCTTCAGGAAATGAGAACGTAGCTGGGGAAAGTCGGGGAACGGAGTGATGGTCCGAATGATAGTATTAGTTAGTAGTCCTCACTATTTTATGTAATAGTGTATTAATAAATGTAATGAGGACTCCTTTTGAGTATGAATACTCTCTAGAAGATAATATATGTATTCAAACTCATAGTTTATGTTTTGTCGTATTGTACACGACAGTTGTATTAGTAAGTTGTATTTGTATTCCATACCATGTATCTGGCGACCCAAGATGGGTGATGTATACCTAATTTTGGGGGCGTCACAATACTAGCGAAGGAATTCCCCGTCTCTCCCCTCCTAGTTCTTGTCTCACATCTCAGCCAGGGATTATATCCCTAAGCTCTGATACCAACTGTGACGCCCCCAAAATAGGTATACAACACCCATTCTGAGTCGCTAAATACATGGTACAGAAAGCAAAGTACAACTTCAATAATACAATTGTCGTGCAAAATACGACAACACATACTGTGAGTTTAAATACAAATATTGTCTTCTAGACAATATCCACACTCAAATAAGTCCTCAATACAATTATTCAAACACTATTTTACAGAAATAGTGAGGACTGCTAAAACATCTTTCTAGAACCATCACTCCATACCCCGACTAGATCCTGCTATGTTCTCACCTCCAGAGAAGAAAAATGGAACAAAAAAGAAAAGGGTGAGCTCAACTAGCCCAGTAAAGAATATTATGACTAAGATAATATACAATAAATTATCGTTAGTCCTCAACAGGGAAAAATCTGATAGAATATAATCGACAACAAGTTCTAGATCAACAACTGCAGCGGAAATAGCAAACCATTAGAAGAGTCAAGTAGAGAAAGAATTCTACTATCTTCTAAGATTTAAAAGTCCATCATCAATATTTTATCCCTGTAACATCAATTAATAATCATCTTTATCCAAATATTCATCTTTGCACTACAGGCCAAAGATATTCATTTGTATCACCTGTCAGTCATGTTCATCTCAACACATGTTCATCTTTGCACTACAGGCCAAAGATATTCATCAAGTAATCATACATCTTTGCACTACAGGCCAAAGATATTCAGTAATATTATCATTTAGGACTGAGGATGATAAAAAATATCTTAAAGAGAACGAATCCAGTGAGACAGAAGGATAAACATTAGGGATTCGTATAACAGTTTATCCAAGATCAATAATACTTCATAATAATCAATTGTGAAGCAGAATTCAAAAATAAAGATCAAAACATGGATACAATCAAAGATAGTAATCACAATAGACATCTTGGACAAAAAGGGAAAATTTTTATTTTTTGGTGAATAGTGTCGTATTCGTGAATAGTACCGTATACGTGAATAGTGTCGTATACGTGAATAGTAACTCCGACACAAAAAGTTCCAAATTTGATAAAAACTCAAATCAATATTTCGGCATAATGATATTGAAGAAAATAATATCATTAAGAAGAAAATAATATCCCTTATCTCAAAATATCAGTACTTCTTGTCGGAATACCGGTATAAGGCTGAAAGAAACTTGCTCTAATGAATAGAAACTCTCAAAGTATCTAAATACTCACCAAATACACTCAATAATCTAGAGAGAGAAAGAGAGAAAACTTGTTTCTGGTGTGATTTTTAATTCTAACTTAGCCCTCTGTTTATAGGAAAATTTTAGTAGGCTTGACCTGCAACCTGATGGCTTTACCTGCTACTATTTCCACCCACCACATTTGAATAAAAATCTCAGCACATTTCTTCACCAACCAAGAGTGGGGCCCACCAATTCTAAAATTTTTCATCAAAATGATAAACTCTGAAAATTCAACAATTTCTGAACCAGTCATCTCGTAAAATTCATAATAAATCATACATTCATTTTTAACGGTTCAAAATTTGTGGACATATACTCAACTTATATATGTATAACATGTCCAAAAATTACCACGATCCAACGGTCGAATTAAAAATTATAACCCCCGTAAAATATCTCAAAAACCCTGATTTTTAATACCTCCATTCCGACAAAAATACTGATAAAAACCTCAACATTAACTCCTTCATTTTTAACCACAAAAATATATCCCTCATTTATATCCACATAAAATAAATATTTCCTTATCATATGAATCAATAATTAATTATTCACAAATAATATTACAGAATCACATTTACGACAACCAGGCCGTTCCCAAGAAAGAGGGGGCTTTCCAATAAGGATTTCTCCTTACTGGCGCGCAATTTGATGACCAAACCTCTCCTTAGACAGAACTTTCTAGACATTGCCAATAATGTTATCTAATAATATTATTCAAATAATATGAATTATTGATCTGATAATGGAAAATACTGTGCATCAACAATTATTAAAACAACAATAATATAAAATATCAACGCAACAATTATTGAATCAATAAAATAAAATATTGAACAATAACTACTGTAACAATTATTGAGTAGTGCCTTCTTACGTAAGAATCAATAATTGGTGCAATACCGTGTGCTACTGTATTTTAACCACCGGGTATTCCAACAGTATTAACGGTAACAACTACGCCGTTATTTATAAACAACTTATACTTGTCGTTTTCTTCATCCAATCGCTTTCCGTTATGGGGCCCACACAAGGCTGCGCCGTCGTACGAATATTCCCCGACAGCAAGAATATTCCACGACCAAACGAATATTCCCCGACAAAATGAATATTTTATAACCACTTGCTTATTTTGCAAAATTTGCACATTTCACCCATAACCAAAGTATTATATCAAATTAACCTCTTATTATTCACAATAATATTTAGAGAAAATTTGATTTTATTCATTAATAAGTTGGGGTCTTACATGCTTCATTGGTTATCTCAGCATTTTCAGATGTCATTCTCAAACACTAACACAAAACAAGGGTTAATTAACATATCACATTTTATCCCTATACTCTGACCGACCAATTAAATACCAAATAAACTAAGGTAGGTCATACTAGCGAAAGAATTTCCCGTCTCTCCCCTCCTAGTTCATATCTCACATCTCAGCCAAGGATCATATCTCTAAGCTTTGATACCAACTGTGACGCCCCCAAAATTAGGTATTCATCACCCATCTTGAGTCGCCAAATACATGGTACAAAATACAAATACAAACTTAATTATACAAATATCGTGTAACATACGATAATACATAAACTGAGAGTTCTAATAGGAATATTGTCATCTAGACAATATCCATACTCAAGGAGTCCTCATTACATTTATTGTCGCACTATTTAACAGAATAGTGAGGACTACTAATGCTATCTTCTGGACCATCACTCCTTTCCCTGACTCGTCCCAGCTATATTCTCATTTCCTGAAGAGAACATTGAAAGAAAGGGTGAGCTCAACTAGCCCAGTAAGAAATATTATGACTAAGATAATGAAGAATAAATTATCAATAGTCTTCAACAATGTTAAACTGATAAAATACAATAGACATCAAGTTTAACTGTAACGGAATAAGCAATCCATTAGAAGAGTCAAGTAGAGAATAAAACCTACTATCTTCTATGATTTAAAAATGTTTTCATCAATTTTTATCACTGAGACTCAGCTTAATAAATAAACCACATCTTCTAATCATCCCTGTATTACGGGCCAAAGATATTCATTAAATCATCAATGGTCATGACTATACCGAAAAATCCCTGGTCATAATCACACCAAAAACTGTCTATCAATGCATTACAGGCCACTGAGGACTTTTACCACACTACTTATAACACCACAGTTCATGATTATACCGAATGATCCCTGGTCATAATCATAATAAGTCCATCTATGCACGTAAGCCAAATATAACTTTCAACATAAAATAAACATGAGGATGATGACAATGTTATATGAATTCAATTAAACAAGTTCAAGAATTAGTTTATCCAGGAACTAATAATATTCAAATTGTCAACATGATACTTCTTTGTAATGTAACAGTCAAGAATGCTCAGAAGAATATTTCCATGAAAAGATACTGGATGAAGCGCAAATATCAAGGATATTTCACTAATTTTATGTAGTATAGAAATCAAAACTTTAACCAAATGAGTATAATAAAGAATATATGAAACTACAAATGGATTTTTACCAGTCATGCGGTAATCCATGTATACAGATCATTTCCACAATTTAATAAGGAATGAATATAAAGGATCATTCACCATGCATGTGGCAATCCACATAGACAGGTTATTCCCAACAGAATAATAAATGCGGAATAATAAATATGGAACCAGGTCAGGTGAAATTCACACCGACAGGATATTTCGACAGAATAATAAATGCGAAATAATAAATGATGGAACCAGGTCAAGTGAAATTCACACCGACAGGATATTCTGACAGAATCGTAAAGAACGGAATAATGAAAGAGTTTCACCAAGTATGCGGTACTTCGCATAAACAGGTTATTCCAACATAATAATAAAGAATGGAATAACAGAAGAAGATCACCAAGTATTGGGTAAACCGCATATACAGGTCATTCCACCAAGTATAGGGTAAACCACACATACAGGTTATTCCAACAGAATAATAAAGAATGGAATAACAGAAGTTCTCTTCATGAATAAGAAAGAATAACACCCCTTACCGTTTTAAAGAATAACTGAAATAAAGAAGTAGTTAAGTGGCATAATACTCTTCTTCTTTCTCTCTATAGTTTCTCTCTCTAGAGTTCAGTGAATTCGTAAGAAAATAATGAAGGAATGAGCTTCTATTTATAGGAAAATGGAATGCATAGTAACTAATCCATGGACGGTCCAGATTGATTTACTTTAATCTGACGGTCCATATTTAAAACAAAATATTTTAAATAAAATATAATATATTCTAATTATTGCCTAATAAAACAAGTAACTTTAATAAATTATTCTGTTTTATATAAAAAGATGTTTCTGTTTTATTACATTAATAATACGAGTAAAACAAAACTTCATTATCGCTAAATAATTCATATTATTAATTGACAATAATTGAATCAAACTGAGTGACTTCTCACATAAGTATTAATAATTAATACCGTATGCTACTATGCAACCACACGTATTACTGTACTTTTACTACCGAGTTGTTCAACAGTATCAACGGTAAAACTTCCGCCGTTATTTTTAATAAAATATTTTTATCGTTTTCTCAATCCGACAATAATTCTGTTGTGGGGTCCACCAATGATTGTACCGTCGTACAAATATTCCCCGACTAATCGAATATTCCCTGTAAATAGTAACTCGTGAATAGTAACTCATGAATAGTAACTCGTGAATAGTAACTCGTGAATAGTAACTCATGAATAGTATTCTGACACAAAAAGTGCCCCAAAAACTCGAGTGAACAATACTAGAGTGAATAGTAACCGGGTATTTTATGACAACTTATCTACTTTAAAAAAATTTCACATATCACCTTTAACTTTAACCTTTTATCAATTTAACTATTTACCAAAATAGAAAAATTGAATACTTTTATTTCATAAAATTCGGTGTCTCACACTTGAAGTGCAGCTGAGTGTTGCATGATGCTCAATTTCTTTGGTTACTCAACCACTTCGTATGACCCCTTTATGAACTGCCTTGAAGATCCTTCTCCTTGGTATTTGATGGCTGCACATGATAGGCTTCTAAGATGACTGTAAGCTCTTCTATTAGGTACTTAGAAGTTTTATCATGCTTGACACCAAGAGGGCATTTGTGATCTCCCTTCTTGCTACTTGATGCCTTCTCATGATGGACTTGCTAAGATGACTGTAGGCTCTTCTCTATTGTACTTAGAGTCTTCCCATTATGGATATCAAGATGACATGATGCACTTCTTTCTCTCGGCAGTTCAGAACACTCTTCTTGTAGTAGAACTCTCACTTCTACATAGTTGAACTCTCATTTCTACTTCGTCCTTTGCATGAGTCTGAGTGTTCTTGGTGGATCGTAGAGTGAGCCTTCGGACTCCCTATTTCACATGGTTTAGATCAGTCCACCTTCTCTCCAAACTCGGCAACTCCAGCAACCTTCGATCTTTGAAGCTCTTCTAGATTTATACTCTTTCCCAATCTTTTCGTTGGAAAGTAGCCGTTGAAGGCTATTCAAATATCTTCACAAATCTCGAGTTGACAGAGGTAGACTGCTGATGTGACATGTCATACTTTATCTGACATTGCAGTTTACTGTTTCACCTACCCGTCAGAGTTGTCACTTTAATGTCTTAGGCAGGTTGAATACTTCATTATCTCCTTCTAATTTCTCAATTAGAGGTTGTCCTTTTGCATCGATGCTCTCAATAAGCATTTGTCCGAATACCCTTCAGATTGAACCGTTGCCAATGCTTCAGTCTTCGGGCGTTCGAAATCTACGATTCTGATGCATGTCTTCGAGGACCTGATCGTAGTGTCTTGTTGAGTGTTGCTCATTGACTGATAGAGTTAACACTACGATCTTGAAGAGTGTTGATTGGATTCTTCAATGTTGAACACCTCTTCCTTGTATTGTATAGTGCTTCAATACTTCTGTTTGCTTCGACTGTTCTCAGAGACTGATGGCCTAATTCTTTGCTCTGGTCCCCCTCTGAATATCAAGACACTTCAGATTTGTGGCGCATCCAGCTTGCTTTCTCCTTGTGATCTCCCATTCACTTATCATCAATGAACTGACCCTGCACTTAATCACTTTAGCCTTGCTCTTCAGAGGCTGACCAGTATCTCGATTCACCTTCCATCAGTTCCTTCTTTGTTTGGCAAACACTACGATCTTGGTTGCTTCCAAGATCGTTGTCTTTTGTTCACTTGATAGCTACTACATTTGTTGACTTTCCTTTGTCAGCTTCTGAAGTCTTCTTTGGATCTCCTCGTGGAAGACTTCATCACAAATGGCCTTACAACTCAATATTGATGCTGATTGGGTTGGTGCTTAGATCTTCTGCTAGCCTGCATGCCATTCGTTGAGTGCTCTCTAGTTCCCTTAAGGTGGAATGCATCTTTATAGTGCTAACCAGAGGCTTCATTCCTTTGGATATTCTGGTAGTGCTCATTTGTTGAGAACCGTATATGCTCTACGATTCTGCCTTGGCATTATGAGCACTTCTGTTGAGGTCGTAGTTCTGCACTCTACGATTCAGCTTCGGCTGTGCAGACACTACGATCCTGAGATTAGATTATGACACTCTACGGTTTCTACCTTGTGCTTGTTGTCTTCATCTAATCTTGCTCGACTACGATCTCTACATGTAATCAATGGACTCTACGAACTCAGAGTGTGATCTACGATCCTTGACTTGGCTTCGACATCAGTAGACTCTACGACTCTGAGTGTAGTCTACGTTTCTATCTTGGCTTCGGCAGATGATCGGTCTACTCGTAGGCAGGCTGTCTCTGCGATTCTGAACATGACTTCCTCAGCACACTACGATCTCGAGGAAGCTGTGACACCCCCAAATCTGGTACTTCAATTTCCACATGATTTGGTGTTCACTAATCAAAATTATATATCTATCTACCCATAATAAATGCAAACCATGCAATATATAGAAATAATTCCTCCCCTTATGGGGGTTACAACATCTGAATAATAAATACAATCTCAGGTCATACTAACCTTAAATATCTGTGCAGAAACATAAATAAATAATAAGTCTTAAACAACATCGAGTCTTAACAATGACATTCTTAAAATTTAATAACATGTCTTCATCACTTAATAGCTTTGCCCTTGCCTTTGCTAGAAGAAGGCTCGTCGGTTCTTTCGTTCTTAACTACAATGTTATTATTACGCAAGAGTGAGCACGATTGCCCACAAGTATAACAATGAAATAATAATATATATAATAACATGCGAGTGAATCAAGGACTTCTGAAATAAAGCTCAACTTTTGAACCAAAAATGATTATCAAGAATCAAAAATATTCTGAGCGTCATAAGACCTTGAACTATGTCCTAAGTTTATACTTGAAACATTTAACAGTAATAAAACAATGGACTCTTCTTCTCGTACTTAGGGGGATCAGCCCTTAGTACCATACTGTGCACAATATCTTAACGCTAACTGTGACAATCCCAAAATAGGTCCATTCCATCCAACCTATTCTAAGTCGCCAAATACATGGTACAAAAAATAACTAAAACTTTATTACAACAATTGTCGTGCAAAATACAACAACACATATGCTGTGAGTTTGGATACAAATATATACCAAATGTGACTCATGTCCCAACCGTGGACAGCACCTCACAGTAATACCTTACATAAAAGTATAGTCAAAAATTATTTTAGAAATTAGAATCTTTGGGAAGTGCTCAAGGAAACCTCCGTACATGGGAGGCCATGCATCTAGGTTATGATAGATATCATATGGCCACAGAATTATCCTTGGTTGACCCAATAGACTCCAAAGAAAAACGAGAAGATTACTATCATATTCTTTCCAATAGTGAGTCTTCTCTTGACATATCATTATCTCCACTGTCTCTAATTGAGAATTATACTTCAAACAAACACCAAGATTGTGACGCCCCCCAAAATAGGTATACAACACCCATTCTGAGTCGCCAAATACATGGTACAGAAAGCAAACTACAACTTCAATAATACAATTGTCGTGCAAAATACGACAACACATACTGTGAGTTTAAATACAAATATTGTCTTCTAGACAATATCCACACTCAAATAAATCCTCATTACAATTATTCAAACACTATTTTACAGAAATAGTGAGGACTGCTAAAACATCTTTCTAGAACCATCACTCCATACCCCGACTAGATCCTGCTATGTTCTCACCTCCTGAGAAGAAAAATGGAACAAAAAGGAAAAGGGTGAGCTCAACTAGCCCAGTAAAGAATATTATGACTAAGATAATATACAACAAATTATCGTTAGTCTTCAACAGGGAAAAATCTGATAAAATATAATCGACAACAAGTTTTAGATCAACAACTGCAGCGGAAACAGCAAACCATTAGAAGAGTCAAGTAGAGAAAGAATTCTACTATCTTCTAAGATTTAAAAGTCCATCATCAATATTTTATCCCTGTAACATCAATTAATAATCATCTTTAACCAAATATTCATCTTTGCACTACAGGCCAAAGATATTCATTTGTATCATCAGTCGGTCATGTTCATCTCAACACCTGTTCATCTTTGCACTACAGGCCAAAGATATTCATCAAGTAATTATACATCTTTGCACTACAGGCCAAAGATATTCAGTAATATCATCATTTAGGACTGAGGATGATGAAAAATATCTTAAAGAGAACGAATCCAATGAGACAGAAGGACAAATAGTAGGGATTCGTATAACAGTTTATCCAAGATCAATAATACTTCATAATAATCAATTGTGAAGCAGAATTCAAAAATAAAGATCAAAACATGGATACAATCAAAGATAGTAACCATAATAGACATCTTGGACAAAAAGGGAAAATTTTATTTTTCGGTGAATAGTGCCGTATTCGTGAATAGTGCCGTATACGTGAATAGTGCCGTATACGTGAATAGTAACCCCGACACAAAAAGTTCCAAATTTGATAAAAACTCATATCAATATTTCAGCATAATGATATTGAAGAAAATAATATCATTAAGAAGAAAATAATATCCCTTACCTCAAAATATCAGTACTTCTGGTCGGAATACCGGTATAAGGCTGAAAGAAACTTGCTCTGATGAATAGAAACTCTCAAAGTATCTAAATACTCACAAAATACACTCAATAATCTAGAGAGAGAAAGAGAGAAAACTTGTTTCTGGTGTGATTTTCAATTCTAACTTAGCCCTCTATTTATAGGAAAATTTTAGTAGGTTTGACCTGCAACCTGATGGCTTTACCTGCTACTATTCCCACCCACCACATTTGAAATATAATTCAGCACATTTCTTCACCAACCACAAGTGGGGCCCACCAATTCTAGAATTTTCCATCAAAATGATAAACTCCGAAAATTCAACAATTTCTGAACCAGTCATCTTGTAAAATTCATAATAAATCATACGTTCATTTTTAACGGTTCAAAATTTGTGGACATATACTCAACTTATATATGTATAACATATCCAAAAATTACCACGATCCAACGGTCGGATTAAAAATTATAACCCCCGCAAAATATCTCAAAAACCCTGATTTTTAATACCTCCATTCCGACAAAAATACTGATAAAAACCTCAACATTAACTCCTTCATTTTTAACCACAAAAATATATCCCTCATTTATATCCACATAAAATAAATATTTCCTTATCATATGAATCAATAATTAATTATTCACAAATAATATTACAGAATCACATTTATGACAACCAGGCCGTTCCCAGGAAAGAGGGGGCTTTCCAATAAGGATTTCTCCTTACTGGCGCGCAATTAGATGACCAAACCTCTCCTTAGACAGAACTTTCTAGACATTGCCAATAATGTTATCTAATAATATTATTCAAATAATATGAATTATTGATCTGATAATGGAAAATACTGTGCAGCAACAATTATTGAAACAACAATAATATAAAATATCAACGCAGCAATTATTGAATCAATAAAATAAAATATTGAATAATAACTACTGTAACAATTATTGAGTAGTGCCTTCTTACGTAAGAATCAATAATTGGTGCAATACCGTGTGCTACTGTATTTTAACCACCGGGTATTCCAACAGTATTAACGGTAACAACTACGCCGTTATTTATAAATAACTTATACTTGTCGTTTTCTTCATCCAATCGCTTTCCGTTATGGGGCCCACACAAGGCTGCGCCGTCGTACGAATATTCCCCGACAGCAAGAATATTCCACGACCAAACGAATATTCCCGACAAAATGAATATTTTATAACCACTTGCTTATTTTGCAAAATTTGCACATTTCACCCATAACCAAAGTATTATATCAAATTAACCCCTTATTATTCACAATAATATTTAGAGAAAATTTGATTTTATTCATTAATAAGTTGGGGTCTTACAACCTCCCCTCCTTATGAAATTTCGTCCTCGAAATTGACGTACGTACCTGATGTTTCAAAAAGGTGAGGATACCTCGCTTTCATTTCTGATTCCAACTCCCAGGTCATTTCTTCAATAGCATGGTTTCTCCACAAAACCTTAACTTGTGGTATAACCTTCGTGCGTAGGACATGCTCTTTCCTATCCAAGATCTTAACAGGTACCTCCTCGTACGTTAAATCTTCAGCTATCTCGTCTGGTTCTAACTCAATAATGTGGTTCGGGTCTTTAACATATTTACGAAGCATAGATATGTGAAAAACATTATGAACACGAGACATGCTTGGAGGTAATGCGAGTCTATATGCCACATTTCCTATTCGCTCAAGAATCTCAAATGGACCAACAAATCTTGGATTGAGCTTTCCTCTCTTCCCAAATCTTGTAACTCCCTTCCATGGTGCAACACGTAACAATACATGATCCCCAATATTAAATTCCACGTCCTTCCGATGAAGATCCGCATAACTCTTTTGTCGATCCTGTGCCGTTTGTATACGTTGTCGAATCGTTTGGATCTTCTCTGTAGTAATGCGTACCAACTCTGGTCCCAACAATGTTGCTTCACCCACCTCGTCCCAGCATACTGGAGAACGACATTTTCTTCCATACAACGCCTCGAATGGAGCCACACCTATGCTCGCCTGATAACTGTTGTTGTAGGAGAATTCCACCAATGGTAGGTACTTATCCCAACTCCCTTTGAGATCTAGGACACAAAGTCTTAATAGATCTTCAAGAGTTTGAATAGTCCTCTCTGATTGTCCGTCCGTTTGAGGATGGTATGCTGAACTGAATCGTAAATCCGTGCCCATAGCTTTCTGCAAGCTAACCCAAAATCGTGAAGTGAATCTTGGGTCACGATCCGAAACTATGGATACTGGCATGCCATGCAATCTCACAATCTCGTTCACGTACATACTAGCAAGACGTTCAAGGGAATAAGTCTCACGTATCGGCAAGAAATGAGCGGACTTGGTTAATCTATCAACAATAACCCAAATCGCATCTATGCCTTGAGAAACCTTGGGAAGACCTGTAACAAAATCCATAGTAATGTGTTCCCACTTCCATTTCGGGATCTCAAGTGGTTGCAATGGACCCTTTGGCACTTGATGCTCCGCCTTTACACGTTGACAAGTTAAACACCTCGAGATAAACTCCGCGATCTCTCTTTTCATATTGCTCCACCAAAATGTATGTCGAAGATCGTGATACATTTTGGTACTCCCAGGATGGATTGCAAACGGTGTGTTGTGTGCCTCCATCATTATTCTATGCTTCAAGTCAAAATCGTTAGGAACACAAAGTCTGGAGTTGACTCGAAGTATTCCTTCTTCATCGATTCTTGCTTCTGGAATAGCACCTTCTTGCACTTTCTTCTTCATACGCATCAGCTCCATGTCCGTAGCTTGAGCAGCTTTAACTTTATCGATTAAAGTCGGTTCTACTCGTATATTTGATATCATCATGTGGGTACTTGGAGCCTTCATCTCTATCTCCATCCTTTGCAAGTCATACAAAATGGGCCTTTGTGTTAACAACATTGCACTCGTACCCGCATATGATCTTCTACTCAATGCGTCAGCTACTACGTTTGCTTTTCCAGGATGGTATTGGATGGTATGATCGTAATCTTTCAACAGCTCAAGCCAACGTCGTTGCCGCATGTTGAGTTCCTTTTGGGTGAAGAAATATTTGAGGCTTTTATGATCTGTATAGATCTCCACTTTCTCCCCATACAGGTAGTGTCTCCAGATCTTCAACGCAAAAACGACTGCTGCCAACTCCAAATCATGAGTAGGATAATTCCTCTCATATTCTTTGAGTTGTCGTGAGGCATAGGCTATGACTTTCCCATGTTGCATGAGAACACATCCTAACCCTTTGCCTGAAGCATCGCTGTAGATAACAAATCCATCCGAACCAGATGGTATTGTCAGAACAGGTGCCGAAATGAGTCTCCTCTTGAGTTCTTGGAAACTCTTCTCGCATTCCTCACTCCATACGAATTTTGTATCTTTCCGAGTCAGCTGAGTTAACGGAGTAGCGATTCGAGAAAATCCTTCCACAAATCTCCGATAATAACCAGCTAAGCCTAGAAAGCTACGTACTTCGATTACTGACTTAGGTTGCTCTCAACTGTGACTCATATCCCAATCTTGGATAGCACGTCACAATGACACCTATCAGTTTACTACCGCACGAATATGGCGTCCCCTACGGAGAGTTTGGCTTCGGTGCATTCTACAAAGGAAGTCACCAGATAGAGGCTCGGTTATCAACTTCTATAGTTGGGTTTTTAACTCCTGAAGTTCAATAGGAGCCATTCGATATGAGATTTTAGAAATGGGTTTTGTACCAGATTCAAAGATGATACAAAATTCAATATCACGCGTAGGCCAAGAAATTCTTCAGGAAATACGTCAGGGATTTTACTAACAACAGAAATATCATTCAATTCTGACGTATTTTGTTCAAGTCCATGACATGGCTAAGAAAGCTTGACATCCGTTTTTCAATAAACGAATGACTTTACGGCTTGATATGAAAGAGTTTGACTTCAATGGTTTGGTTGCTTGAATTCGAATAACAGGTTGCTTAGGAATATGAAAACTAACAACCTTACGAAAACAATCAATTTTAGCATGATGAGTGGTTAACCAATCAATTCCTAAAATCACATCAAAAGCAAGTATCTTTAAAGAGATAAGATCAACAGGTAATGTGATAGTGCCAACTTGGATCATGCAAGATTTATAAACAGTGGACCTAACGGAGTTTCAACAGATAAGTTAAAGTCCAATTTCTCCGGAGTCAAGTTTAAACGTTGAGCACAAGCAGGAGAGATAAAAGAATGGGTAGAACCGGTATCTAGTAAAGTATAAACTTCGCAAGAATTCAAGATTAGCTTACCCGTGATCACCTCGTTCGGGTTTCTCGCGTTTTGGCCAGTCACGACAAACGCTCTTCCAGGAACCGCTGATTTCGACTTATCCGGGACAACTTTTGGAGTCACCATCCCCGCTGAACTTGGTTTTGCTACAGAACACTCTCGAGCTATATGACCCTCCTTTCCACAGTTATAACATACCTTGGATTGTTGTGGGCAGTTTGGGCTGATATGTCCCTCTTTCCCACATTTGTAACATACGACCGGTGGTCGTTCTCCTCCCCTAGAAACAGTTGATGTTTGTGCTGACGTCTTCACGTTATCATTGTTGTACCTTCTCTTCTTGAAATCTCCTCCCGACTCGCTCCTTCTATTATCACGACCACGATTACCACCAGAGTGGTTACCGCTTTTGTCCGAATGTTTTCCTCCCTGCTGGTTTTCATTGCTTCGATGACTGCCGCCACCGGTATGACCCTGGTTGTGGTCCCTCGGTTGCACATACTCATTATCTCGCTCTAATAATTGAGCCCTGTTTACAACATCTGAATATAAAGAAAATTTATGAGAGATAAGATATTGTCGAATCTCGGGTTTTAGACCTCTCAGAAACATCCTTGTCATTCGTTCCTCATTTTCGACCAAATGAGGTGCAAACCTGGATAACTCTGCAAACTTCGCCTCGTACTGGGACACCGTCATGTTGTTTTGTTCCAGTCTAATAAACTCAACCTCCTTCATATGACGAATACTTTCAGGAAAGTACTTGTCATTGAACAGTTTTTGAAATGTTTCCCAGGACATGTTGAGTGCGTCAGGCTGGGTACGCTTCACAGACTCCCACCAGTAGTCTGCCTCACCGCGGAACATAAATGTGGCGAATGGAACCTTCTGTTCCTCCGTGCATCCCAAGACATCAAATATCTTGGTAATTTGCTTGACCCACGTTTCCGCCATGATCGGATCCGGCTTTCCCTTAAATTCTGGTGGTCCCAATTCTTTGAACTGCTTAGCTGTGACAAACCGCGCGTTGTTATCATTTCCACCCGTATTCTGCACACGAGTCTCCCTCGTCTGATTTTGCATGAACTGCAAAAAGCTCCTAAACATTCCATCATTCATCGTTTGCTCGGTAACGTTGTTTACAGGAGGAATATTGCCTTCCTGTTGCACGTTCCCCTGGGTGTGATCAAAGGTGTCTCCACGGTCTGATTTACTCCATTATTAACGTTCTCAGCTGCCATTCTTAAATACTGCCATAAAACAAGGGTTAATAGTCATGTCATATATTATCCCTATACTCTGACCGACCAAATAAACACCAAATAAACTTAGTCAGGTCATACTAGCGAAGGAATTCCCCGTCTCTCCCCTCCTAGTTCTTGTCTCACATCTCAGCCAGGGATCATATCCCTAAGCTCTGATACCAACTGTGACGCCCCCAAAATAGGTATACAACACCCATTCTGAGTCGCCAAATACATGGTACAGAAAGCAAACTACAACTTCAATAATACAATTGTCGTGCAAAATACGACAACACATACTGTGAGTTTAAATACAAATATTGTCTTCTAGACAATATCCACACTCAAATAAATCCTCATTACAATTATTCAAACACTATTTTACAGAAATAGTGAGGACTGCTAAAACATCTTTCTAGAACCATCACTCCATACCCCGACTAGATCCTGCTATGTTCTCACCTCCTGAGAAGAAAAATGGAACAAAAAGGAAAAGGGTGAGCTCAACTAGCCCAGTAAAGAATATTATGACTAAGATAATATACAACAAATTATCGTTAGTCTTCAACAGGGAAAAATCTGATAAAATATAATCGACAACAAGTTTTAGATCAACAACTGCAGCGGAAACAGCAAACCATTAGAAGAGTCAAGTAGAGAAAGAATTCTACTATCTTCTAAGATTTAAAAGTCCATCATCAATATTTTATCCCTGTAACATCAATTAATAATCATCTTTAACCAAATATTCATCTTTGCACTACAGGCCAAAGATATTCATTTGTATCATCAGTCGGTCATGTTCATCTCAACACCTGTTCATCTTTGCACTACAGGCCAAAGATATTCATCAAGTAATTATACATCTTTGCACTACAGGCCAAAGATATTCAGTAATATCATCATTTAGGACTGAGGATGATGAAAAATATCTTAAAGAGAACGAATCCAATGAGACAGAAGGACAAATAGTAGGGATTCGTATAACAGTTTATCCAAGATCAATAATACTTCATAATAATCAATTGTGAAGCAGAATTCAAAAATAAAGATCAAAACATGGATACAATCAAAGATAGTAACCATAATAGACATCTTGGACAAAAAGGGAAAATTTTATTTTTCGGTGAATAGTGCCGTATTCGTGAATAGTGCCGTATACGTGAATAGTGCCGTATACGTGAATAGTAACCCCGACACAAAAAGTTCCAAATTTGATAAAAACTCATATCAATATTTCAGCATAATGATATTGAAGAAAATAATATCATTAAGAAGAAAATAATATCCCTTACCTCAAAATATCAGTACTTCTGGTCGGAATACCGGTATAAGGCTGAAAGAAACTTGCTCTGATGAATAGAAACTCTCAAAGTATCTAAATACTCACAAAATACACTCAATAATCTAGAGAGAGAAAGAGAGAAAACTTGTTTCTGGTGTGATTTTCAATTCTAACTTAGCCCTCTATTTATAGGAAAATTTTAGTAGGTTTGACCTGCAACCTGATGGCTTTACCTGCTACTATTCCCACCCACCACATTTGAAATATAATTCAGCACATTTCTTCACCAACCACAAGTGGGGCCCACCAATTCTAGAATTTTCCATCAAAATGATAAACTCCGAAAATTCAACAATTTCTGAACCAGTCATCTTGTAAAATTCGTAATAAATCATACGTTCATTTTTAACGGTTCAAAATTTGTGGACATATACTCAACTTATATATGTATAACATATCCAAAAATTACCACGATCCAACGGTCGGATTAAAAATTATAACCCCCGCAAACTATCTCAAAAACCCTGATTTTTAATACCTCCATTCCGACAAAAATACTGACAAAAACCTCAACATTAACTCCTTCATTTTTAACCACAAAAATATATCCCTCATTTATATCCACATAAAATAAATATTTCCTTATCATATGAATCAATAATTAATTATTCACAAATAATATTACAGAATCACATTTATGACAACCAGGCCGTTCCCAGGAAAGAGGGGGCTTTCCAATAAGGATTTCTCCTTACTGGCGCGCAATTAGATGACCAAACCTCTCCTTAGACAGAACTTTCTAGACATTGCCAATAATGTTATCTAATAATATTATTCAAATAATATGAATTATTGATCTGATAATGGAAAATACTGTGCAGCAACAATTATTGAAACAACAATAATATAAAATATCAACGCAGCAATTATTGAATCAATAAAATAAAATATTGAATAATAACTACTGTAACAATTATTGAGTAGTGCCTTCTTACGTAAGAATCAATAATTGGTGCAATACCGTGTGCTACTGTATTTTAACCACCGGGTATTCCAACAGTATTAACGGTAACAACTACGCCGTTATTTATAAATAACTTATACTTGTCATTTTCTTCATCCAATCGCTTTCCGTTATGGGGCCCACACAAGGCTGCGCCGTCGTACGAATATTCCCCGACAGCAAGAATATTCCACGACCAAACGAATATTCCCCGACAAAATGAATATTTTATAACCACTTGCTTATTTTGTAAAATTTGCACATTTCACCCATAACCAAAGTATTATATCAAATTAGCCCCTTATTATTCACAATAATATTTAGAGAAAATTTGATTTTATTCATTAATAAGTTGGGGTCTTACAAAGATTATATAGGTAGTGCTCATAGATATACTCAGCAAGTGGATGTGCACAACCCTGTCTTATGATGACACGAGGTTGTATGTCGTTAGACATCTTGTATGATAGTGACAAAACACCCTTCCAACGTTAGGTTCGTCTTACCCTATTTGATTCACCAAATATAACTACTAAATGATGACCACCATTCTATTCCCCCGCTCGACCCAGTTACACTCTTATTACCTGAAAGGAATTATGAAACAGAAGGGTGAGCACAACTAGCCCAGTAAAGAATATCATGACTAAAGATAAATAAATTATCAATAGCCTTCAACAGTAATAAATCAGAGATTTAGAACATATGGTAGATGATAAAAAATTTTAACCATAGTTGCAGCAGAACGAGCAATCCATTAGAAGAGTCAAATAAACTATAAAGTCTATTATCTTCTCCACGTTAAAAGTCCACCAACAATGTTTTATCCCTGTAACATCAATCAACAATTCTTTTCCACAATCACGTGTATAACTCATAATCGTAATTGTAGTTCTAAATTCCTTTTCTCATCTAGGACAAAGATAATTTTCATCACCTGAAACACCAAACATCATGGTTATACCAAATCACAGTTCATGTTCATAATCATACTAATAAATTCATCTTTGCACTACGGCCCAAAAATATTCATCAACAAGTCATCTTTACACTCAGACCAAAGATATTCAACAACAGGTCATCTTTGCATTATGAGCTAAAGATATTCATCAACAACTTATCTTTGCACTACAGGCCAAAGATATTCAACAACAAGTCATCTTTGCATTACGAGCCAAAGATATTCATCAATAATTTATCTTTGCACTACGGGCCAAATATATTCATCAATAATTCATCTTTGCACTACAGGCCGAAGATATTCCTCAACAGTTCATATTTGCACTACAGGCCAAATATATTCATATCTCAAAAAAATATATAATCATTTCAGAACTTATATAAACAATAATTATAACCATGTTGATCAATTCACCTTTGCACTTAAGCTAAAGATATTCAATTATAAATTCAATGATCATGATCATACCAGTCACAATTCAACTTTTTCACTACTGGCCAAAAAGAACCCTAGTCATGATCATACTAATAATCTACCCATCTTTACACTCAAGTGAAAGAGAATATCATCATTAGGGTTATAAAAATATTATATATGATAATAAAAATAATATAATCAATATATAGTTTTAATCTCCAGAGTAATATTCATAAATCAACTATAATTTAGTTAGAAAAAGAAACCAATTTTTATCGTGAATAGTACTCGTGAATAGTAACTCATGAATAGTAATTCATGAATAGTAACTCGTAAATAGTAACTTGTGAATAGTACTCCGTATTCGTACATAGTACCGTATATGTAAATAATGTCATGTAAATAGTGTCATATGCTTGAATAGTGTTGTATACGTGAATAATGTCGTATACGTGAATAGTAACCCCGACTCAAAAAGGTAGAAATTCCACAATAAAATTCGTACTCATTATTTCAGTATAATAAAATTGAAAGAATAACATCATTATGAAGAATATAGCATCCCTTAATATCCCGTACTATCCCTTACCTCAAAAGAGCAGTATTTTTGACTGGATATCGGATATGACGTTGAAGGAAACTTGCACTGATGAATAGCAACTCACTAAGTATCTAAATATTCACAAAATACACTCGATAATCTAGAGAGAAAAAGAGAGATAACTTATGAATTCTGGTGTGTTTTTCAATTCTAACTTAGCCCTCTATTTATAGAAAAATGTTAGCACGCCGAAACAGACTTGACCTGCTACCTGATGGCTTTACCTGCTACTATTCCACCCACCAAAAATTAGTCATCTTCCCCAACAGCCAAAAGTGGGGCCCACCCATTTCTAGAATTTTCTACCAAAATCATTTATAAACCTAATTTCTGAATCAGTCACCTCTTAAAATTCATAACAAATCATTCGTTCATTTTTAACGGTTCAAAATTTGTGGACATATACTCAACTTATATATGTATAACATATCCAAAAATCACAACGATCTAACGGTCAGATTAAAAATTATAACTCACGCAATATATCTTAAGAACAGTGATTTAATTTTTAATACCTCCATTCCGACAAAAATACCTCAACATTAATTCCTTCACATAAAATAAATATATCCATCAATTATATCCACATAAATTAAATATATTCTTATCATATAAATTAATAATTAATTATTCACAAATAATATTACAGAATCACAATTATGACAACCAGGTCGTTTCCAGGAAAGAGGGGGCTTTCCAATAAGGATTTCTCCTTACTGGCGCACAATTAGATGACCAAACCTCTTCTTAGACAGAACTTTCTAGACATTACCAATAATCCTATCTAATAATATTATTCAAATAATATGAATTATTGATCTGATAATGGAAAATATTGTGCAGCAACAATTATTGAAACAACAATAATATAAAATATCAACGCAGCAATTATTGAATCAATAAAATAAAATATTGAACAGTAACTACTGTAACAATTATTGAGTAGTGCCTTCTTACGTTAGAATCAATAATTGGTGCAATACTGTGTGCTACTGTATTTTAACCACCGGTTATTCCAACAGTATTAACGGTAACAACTACGCCGTTATTTATAAATAACTTATACTTGTCGTTTTCTTCATCCAATTGCTTTCCATTATGGGGCCCACACAAGGCTGCGCCGTCGTACGAATATTCCCCGACAGAAAGAATATTCCATGACCAAACGAATATTCCCCGACAACAATGAATATTTTATAACCACTTGCGTATTTTGAAAAAAATTTCATATATCACCCTTAACTTTAACTTTTATCAATTTAACCATTTACTGAATAGTAATTATAAGAAAAATTGAATACTTTTATTTCATAAAATTCAGGGTCTTACACTAACGTATAAGTAATTCCCTATACAAGGTTGTTCATCTTAGTTTGACATTAGAGTCCGCACCAAAGGAAGTTTGGTTTGGATAAATCAATAAGGGTTCGGGAATTTAGAACGTTCATCAACTATGAACTAGTCGAATCAATAAGGGTTCGTTAGTCTAAAAAGGTTCACAATAAATGGTATTTAAATTGAATAACAATCTCAAGAGATATACAGTAGAACAAGTATTGTATAACAGATTAATACTTTGACAAGATAGTTAATATTTAATATAACAAATCAAACTTGATTTAATAATGACAAGAATTGCTTGAAGTAATTTACAAACTTGAATAATGATAACAAGTAGGGTTAGGATACTTGTCTCGTACGTAGATTACACTTTAACTAAACTCGTTCTTTGATTTAACTCCCTTAAAACAATTTCTCTGACTTTCACGTACTTCTAAAATACCATAATAATTCACACAGCTTCTCTCTATTTCACTGAAATTCTCTCTGAATTCTCTCTTAGTTAACTCATAAAAAAAATACGTCTTCTCAATAAGACTGATTAATAAAGAAGAATGCGTACGTGAGTGGAGATCAGTTACCCATCATGGGTTAACTGCTATAACTCCCTTTAAAGCCTTGTTTGGCTAGCAACATGAATAATTCTTCTAATTATTTTAATTAACCTTTTATACTATAGTTTTAAATCATGTCACACCCTTATAAAATAAATCCAATATTTAATTTAATTTAAATAACATATAATAATTTCTCATAAATTCACATAGTCACATAATTAAATTTCTCATTAATAAATAATGTCAAATTATTAACTCTCTAATTAATAATTAAATTAATTAAAATAATACTATGCTTATTAAATATTTCTTTTAATACAATAAGCTCACATAATGACATACTTCGAATAATACAATTTTTCACATTAATTTAATAAATGTAACACATATAATTAAATTAATCTATCACAATTGCATCAATTAATTATTTAATCTAATAATTAAATCATCAAAAATATTTATTTAATTCAAATAAATATTAAAATTAATTACAAAATTTCGGTTGTCACATCTTTTCCCTCTTAAAATGATTCTATCCCCAGAATCACGACTCAATAAATTCGACCCGTTACATTCTCCCCCCTTACAAAGATTCTGTCCCCAGAATCGCAGACACAATTTAAACACATAACTCAGAGAAATCTTTCATCATTTTATCTAAATATAGATTTTATATTTCATACTACATTCCTTACTTTAACAAATTCTGGTTTCATTTCATAACTTTCACTTAAACTCAATTATAATATGAGTATTATATATCTTTTAACCCATTCATTTTCTTTTCTAAGGATCGCTATCAAAAATACTCGGAATATTATAGAAGCTCTACTCGATACACTACGATCCTTCTTCGTTTCCCCTGGAAGTCTACGAACTCCGAGATCTACTATCTTGCATACTCATATTCTGCCTCGATAGCTCTCGAGTTAACCTTGACTCTCCTGGCAGACTACGACTTCTGGTGCAGTGCTCGACGATCAGACAAGCCTATCTATTACATCATTAGATCAACCTAACAAGCTTGATCTTTCTATTTTTATAGTCCTTGTACATCATTTCTTTTTAAGGATCAACATAACATATTTGTTCAATTCATTCTAAGTCCTTGTACACATATTTCTATTATCTATCAAAGGACTTTACAGCTTTTCTTAATGCAAGCAAACTTGCATATTATTCATTCATATGTATATATATCATAATCAAATCATATATAAATAAGAATAGCATTCACATGCTTATTCCTGACAATCTCCCCCTATTTGATTATGACAAAAATGATAAGTGCATATGCATGTTATGAATGAATCTTATATACAGTGAGCAGCTATATTTCTAAAACAGTTAATCATGAATGTCATTTATATTGATATGGCAATTTATATATTAAGACATTCTACATCCTGGATCCAGAACATACCTAACTGGTTAGAGATGTACCTCTTTGGCTCCATGTATGTTTCCAGGATGTCTGTTGATCAGCTACTCATCTGTTTCTTCTTCTTGTTCTTGCTCCCCCTCAGACTCTGCGATCATGTGATCATCATCTTTTGGCTCCCCCTCAGATGATGATACTCTTTCTGCATCTGCTATCTTCTTCTTGCTCCCCCTCAGACTCTGCGATCATGTGATCATCATCTTTTGGCTCCCCCTCAGATGATGATACTCTTTCTGTAGCTGTTGTCTTCTTCTTTGACTTCTTCATTCTTATCCCTCTGCTCTTCTTTGAGTGCCTCTTGCTCCTCTTCTTTCTATGCCTCTTTTTCTCCCCCTTTTTGTCATCAATCATTTGAGAGAGCTGCTCCATGTTGGACATAAGCTGCTTCATCAGGTAGGAGGAGTTGGCAACTTCAAACTTGAGTTCCTGCTGGCCTAGCTCAAGTTGCACTGAGAAAGACTGCTTCAGGTCGTCAATCTTGTCAGAGAGGGCTTGGATCTGCTCTTCATTTGCTTTCTGAGCTCGTAGAGCTTCTGCCTTTTGATCTTGTATGGCCTTCTGATAGATGTTGTCTCTCCCTTGGAGTTTGAGAGATACATCTGCCATAGTGGCTTGAAGCTTATTCTGGAATGAAATATCTCCTTCTGCTGTCAGCTTCTGTGATTCTTCAGTCAGTAGAGATATCTTCCTACTTAATTCATCATAGCTCTTCAGTAGTTCCTGCTCCAAGATAGTTTGATCCTTTTGTTGGACAGCTTCAGGTTGAGCATTGGATTGGACTCTACTGTAACAACCCCAAAATAGGTCCATTCCATCCAACCCATTCTGAGTCGTCAAATACATGGTACAGAAAATAACTACAACTTTATTACAACAATTGTCGTACAAAATACAACAACACATATACTGTGAGTTTAGATAAAAGTATATACCAAATGTGACACATGTCCCAACTGTGGAAAGCACCTCACAGTGACACCTTACATAAAGGTATAGTCAAAAACTGTTTTAGAAATTAAAATATTTGGGAAGTGCTCAAGAAAACATTCGTACATGGGAGGCCATGCTTCTAGGTTATGATAGATATCATATGACCACAGAATTATCCTTGATTGACCCAATATACCCCAAAGAAAAACGAGAAGATTACTATCATATTCTTCCCAATGGTGAGTCTTCTCTTGACTTATCATTATCTCCACTGTCTCTAATTGAGAATTATACTTCAAACAAACACCAAGATTATATAGGTAGTGCTCGTAAATATACTCAGCAAGTGGATGAGCACAATCCTGTCTTATGATGACACGAGATTGTATGTCATTAGACATCTTGTATGATAGTGGAAAAACACCCTTCCAACGTTGGGTTCGCTTCACCCTAGATGATTCACCAAATATATCTACTAAATGATGACCACCGTTCTATTTCCCTGTTACCCCCGCTCGACCCAGCTACACTCTTATTACCTGAAAGGAATTGTGAAACAGAAGGGTGAGCATAACTAGCCCAGTAAAGAATATCATGACTAAAGATAAATACATTATCAATAGCCTTCAACAGAATTAAATTAGAGATTTAGAACATATGGTAGATGATAAAAATTTCAACCATAGTTGCAGCGGAACGAGCAATCCATTAGAAGAGTCAAATAGACTATAAAGTCTATTATCTTCTCCATGTTAAAAATCCACCAACAATGTTTTATCCCTGTAACATCAATCAACAATTCTTGTCCACAATCATATGAATAACTCATAATCATAACTATAGTTTTAAATTCCTCTTCTCATCCAGGACGAAGATAATTTTTATCACCTATCTTTACCTGAAACATCAAAGATCATGGTTACACCAAATCACATTTCCTGTTCATAATCATACTAATAACTTCATCTTTGCACTACGACCAAAGATATTCATTTGTATCGCCAGTTAGTCATGTTTATCTCAACATCTGTTCATCTTTGCACTACTGGCCAAAGATATTCAATAACATGTCATCTTTGCACTACAGGCCAAAGATATTCATCAACAATTTATCTTTGCACTACAGGCCAAAGATATTCATCAATATTTTATCTTTGTACTACAGGCCAAAGATATTCCTCAACAGTTCATATTTGCACTACGACCAAATATATTCATCAACAGTTCATATTTGCATTACAGGCCAAATATATTAATATCTCAAAGAAATATATAATCATTTCAGAATTTATATAAACAATAATTATAACCATGTTGATCAATTCACCTTTGCACTTAAGCTAAAGATATTCACTTATAAATTCAATGGTCATGATCATACCAATCAACAATTCAACTTTGCACTACTGACCAAAGAGAACCCATAGTCATGATTATACCAAAAATCTACCCATCTTTTCACTCAAATCAAAGAGAAATATCATCATTAGGGTTATAAAAATGTTATATATAATAATAAAAATAATATGATCAACATCTAGTTTTAATCTCAATAGTAATATTCGTAAATCAACTATAATTTGGTTAGAAAAAGAAATCAATTTTTTCGTGAATAGTAACTCGTGAATAGTAACTCGACACAAAAAGGTAGAAATTCCACAATAAAATACATACCAATATTTCAGTATAATGATATTGAAAGAATAATATTTTTTAAGCTTATAAACAATTTATTTTAATTGCTTACACTTTACTAAATAATGCATTTAATCATCCTAAAATGCCAAACTCATAAGATTTCATCACCAATAACCAAAAACCCTCATCAAAAATCTGCATATACCTCATATAGGATTCTCAAGCTATAAAATCCTACTTTCTAATTTTCTTTCTTCACAAAACATATTTAATTCATTTACTCATAACTAGACCATTTTCATGAAAAATACCAAATCAGTTCCAAAAATATTTTTTTCCTGGGATTTAGCATAATATAGTCCCATAGTGAACATATATTTTTCTCAGAATTTTTAAAAGTCATTTACTATTTTTCATATGGCCAAAACAATCGAATATTTAGAAATTTATCAAAAATTATACTTTTATCTAAAAATTCTGAAATTCACAGAGTATACTCCTATCATATACATGTACTTTCAATAAAAATTTCATTAATTTTGGAGTTAACCACAAGGGGTTATCAGCGGTTACTTTTAAAATAGTTTTTTCTCATAAAATTCATAACTCTTAATCTATACATCCAAAAATCACCATTCTTGGACACAATCAACAAAACTCATCAAAATATCATTTTAAATTTTTCCAGAATTTTTGAAGGTCAGAAAAATTATAAAACTGAAAAACATAACAACCCTTAAAATCCCTTACTATCCCTTACCTCAAAAGAGCAGTACTTCTGATCGGTATAAGGCTGAAGAAAACTTGCACTGATGAATAGAAACTCACAAAGTATCTAAATACTCACAAAATACACTCAATAATATAGAGAGAGAAAGAGAGAAAACTTATGAATTCTGGTGTGATTTTCAATTCTAACTTAGCCCTCTATTTATAGGAAAATGTTAGCACGCCGAAGCAGACTTAACCTGCAATGTAAGACCCCAACTTTTATAAATAAAGATGAATTTTCTATAAATATTATTTTTGAATATTATGGAGTTAATTTGATATAATGTTATAGTTGTGGGAAATATTTATAAATTTTACAAAGTACGCAAGTTGTTATATAATATTCGATTGGTCGGGGAATATTCGTTTTAACAGGGAATATTCGTACAACGACACAATCATTGGTGGACCCCACAACGGAATTATTGTCGGATTGAGAAAACGACAAAAATATTTTATTAAAAATAACGGCGGAAGTTTTACCATTGTTACTGTTGAACTACTCGGTAGTAAAAGTACAGTAATACGTGTGGTTGCATAGTAGCACACGGTATTGATTATTAATGCTTATGTGAGAAGTCACTCAGTTTGATTCAATTATTGTCAGTTAATAATATGAATTATTTAGCGATAATGACGTTTTGTTTTATTCGTATTATTAACGTAATAAAACAGAAACATCTTTTTATATAAAACAGAATACTTTATTAAAGTTATTCTATAAATAGAATATATTATATTTTATTTAAAAGATTTTTCTTTAAATATGGACCGTCAGATTAAAGTAATCAATCTGGACCGTTCATGGATTAGTTACTATGCATTCTATTTTTCTATAAATAGCAGCTCATTCCTTCATTATTTCTTACGAATTCACTGAACTCTAGAGAGAGAAACTATAGAGAGAAACTATAGAGAGAGAGAAGAAGAGTATTCTGCTACTTAACTACTTCCTTACTTCAGCTCTTCTTTAAAACGGTAAGGGGTGTTATTCTTTCTTATTCATGAAGAGAACTGTTGTTATTCCATTTCTTATTATTCTGTTGGAATAACCTGTATACGCGGTCTACCCTATACTTGGTGACATTCTTCTATTATTCTGTTGGAACATCCTGTCTGTGTGTTTTACACCGGACCTGGTTCCGTTTTTATTATTATTCTGTTGGAACATCCTGTCTGTGTGTTTTACACCGGACCTGGTTCCGTTTTTATTATTATTCTGTTGGAACATCCTGTCTGTGTGTTTTACACCGGACCTGGTTCCGTCTTTATTATTATTCTGTCGGAATATCCTGTCTGTGTGTTTTACGCCGGACCTGGTTCCATTATTATTATTCTGTTAAGAATAACCTGTCTGTGCGGTCTATCGCATGCATGGTGATTTCTTTTGTTATTCCATTCTTTATTATACTCAGTTGGTTAAGTTTTGACTTCTATACTCCATGAAATTTGTGGAATATCCTTGATAATTGCGTTTCATCCAGTATCTTTTCATGAAAATATTCTTCTGATCATTCTTGAATTTTACTCCACAAAGCAGTATCATGTTGACAATTTGGACGTTGTTAATTCTTGGATAAATTAATTCTTGAACTTGTTTTATTGAATTCTTATATCATTGTCATCATCCTCATGTTTATAAAATGTTGAAAGTCATCTGTGGCCTGTAGTGCATAGATGGACTTGGTATGATTATGACCAGGGATTATTCGGTGTAATCATGACCGTAATGTTACAAATGATGTGGTAAAAGTCCTCATTGGCCCGTAGTGCATTGATGGACAGTTGTTGGCATGATCATGACCATTAATGAATATACGAATATCCTTGGCCGTAGTGCAGGGGTGATTCGATGATGTGGATTATTTTATTAAGCTGAGTCTCAGCGATCACAGTGTTGGAAAATCTTTTAAATCATAAAAGATAGTAGAGTTTATTTTCTATTTGACTCTTTTAATGGATTGCTTATTCCGCTACAGTTAAACTTGATGTTTATTGTATTTTATCAGTTTAACATTGTTGAAGGCTAATGATAATTTATTCTGCATTATCTTAGTGATGAGAACGTAGCTGGGGCAAGTCGGGAAACGGAGTGATGGTCCGAATGATAGTATTAGTTAGTAGTCCTCACTATTCTATGTAATGGTGTGTTAATAAATGTAACGAGGACTCCTTTTGAGTATGAATACTCTCTAGAAGATAATATTTGTATTCAAACTCACAGTTTATGTTTTGTCGTATTGTACACGACAGTTGTATTAGTAAGTTGTATTTGTATTCTGTACTATGTATCTGACGACCCAAGATGGGTGATGTATACCTAATTTCGGGGGGCGTCACAGTTGGTATCAGAGCTTAGGGATATGATCCCTGGCTAAGATGTGAGAATAGAACTAGGAGGGGAGAGACGGGGAATTTTTTCGCTAGTATGACCTACCTAAGTTTATTTGCATGGTATTTAATTGGTCGGTCATAATATAAGGATAATATATGACATATCAATTAACTTTTATTTTGTGGCAGTATCTGAAAATGGCATCTGAGAATGTTGAGAATAGCAATGGAGCACAGGCGACTGTTGATTCACCACATATCAATAATCAGGATAATGTGCATCAGGAAGGTGACAATCCTCATGCAAACAACAACACTGACCAAATGATGAATGATCAAATGTTCAGAGGCTTTATGCAATTCATGCAACAACAGGTGAAAGCGGCTCCTGTCCACAACGTAGGTGGAAATACTGGAAACTCTCTGGCGGTCACCGCTAAACAGTTTAAGGAGCTGGGACCACCGGAGTTTAAGGGAGAACCCAAACCACTTGTAGCTGAAACATGGATAAAGCAGATCACCAAGATATTTGATGTCTTGGGTTGCTCCGAGGAGCAAAAGGTTCCCTTTGCCGCCTTTATGTTGCGAGGAGAGGCAGATTACTGGTGGGAATCGATAAAGCGTACTCAACCTGCCGCACTGAAGATGTCTTGGGAGAAGTTCCAAGAGCTGTTTAACGACAAATACTTTTCCGAGAGTATTCGTCACATGAAGGAGGTGGAGTTCATCAAATTGGAGCAGAATAATATGACCGTGTCGCAGTACGAGGCAAAATTTGCGGAGTTATCCCGGTTTGCGTCCCACCTGGTGGATAATGAAGAAAGAATGACGCGGATGTTTTTAAGAGGTTTGAAGCCGGAGATACGTCAACATCTTGTTTCTCATAAACTGTGTTTGTATTCAGATGTTGTAAATAGGGCTCAGTTGGTGGAGCGCGATAACGAGACAACGCAACCAAAAGAGAGCAGCCGGCAAAATGATAATACCAGTGAGAGCAGTCATCGAAGCGGTGACAACAAGCGTGGAGGGAATCAACAGGCCAGAAATGGTAACCACTTCGGTGGTAATCAGGGCCAAAACAATAAGAATGGGCATTTCAAGAAGAGGAGATTCAACAATGATGGAAAGACGTCAGCACCAGCACCTGTCGTTAAGGAAGGAGAACGACCACCTATCATATGTTTCAAATGCGGAGGGGAGGGGCACATCAGTCCAAACTGCGCGATGCCGTCCAAAGCATGTTATAATTGTGGAAGAGAAGGTCATTTAGCCCGATTTTGTCGTTTACCGAAGACAAATTCAGCTAGGATGGAGGCACCAAAGGCCGTCCCAGAAAAGTCAAAACCGGTTGTGCAAGGGAGAGCGTTTGTTGTGACCTCCCAGAACGCAAGGAACCCGAATGAGGTCATCACGGGTAAGCTTATCATAAACTCTAACGAAGTCTATACTTTATTTGATACCGGTTCTACCCATTCTTTTATTTCTCCTACTTGCGCTCATCGATTAAATTTGATTCCGGAGAAATTAGACTTTGACTTAGCAGTTGAAACTCCATTGGGAGAAACCTTCATTACATCCACGGTTTATAAGTCTTGTTTGGTTCAAGTTGGTACCCACACATTACCTGTCGATCTTATTTCATTAAAAATACTTGCATTTGACGTGATTCTAGGGATTGATTGGTTAACTACTCATCATGCAAAAATTGATTGTTTTCGTAAGGTTGTTAGCTTTCATATTCCTAATCGACCTATTATGCGAATTCAAGCAACCAAACCATTAAAATCAATCGCTGTCATCTCAAGCCATAAAGCTATTCGTTTATTGAAAAACGGATGTCAAGCTTTCTTAGCTCATGTCACAGATCTAAACAAAAATACGTCAGCTTTGAATGATATTTCTGTTGTTAATAAATTTCCTGACGTATTTCCCGAAGAACTTCCTGGCCTACCCCCAGAGCGTGAAATTGAATTTTGTATCGACCTTGAACCCGGTACAAAACCCATTTCCAAAGCCCCATATCGAATGGCTCCTATTGAACTTCAGGAGTTAAAGACTCAACTGCAGGAATTGTTAGACATTGGTTTTATTCGTCCTAGTACTTCTCCTTGGGGTGCTCCTGTTCTGTTCGTGAAGAAGAAAGATGGGAGTATGCGACTTTGTATTGATTATCGGGAGTTGAATCATGTCACCATCAAAAATAGGTACCCATTGCCACGTATTGATGACCTGTTTGACCAGTTGCAAGGAGCACAATTCTTTTCAAAGATCGATCTTCGTTCTGGATATCATCAGCTGAAGGTTAGAACTGAGGATATTCCAAAGACTGCCTTCAGAACTCGGTATGGGCATTATGAATTCTTAGTTATGTCTTTTGGATTGACTAATGCTCCTGCTGCCTTCATGGATATGATGAACAGGGTATTCAAGGAATATTTGGATCACTTTGTGGTCGTCTTTATCGATGACATCCTTGTTTATTCCAAAAGCCGTGAAGATCATGAGCAACACTTGAGGTTGGTACTCCAAAAGCTTCGTGAATACAAACTTTATGCCAAGTTGAAGAAATGCGAGTTCTGGCTGGAAGAGGTAGCATTCCTTGGGCACGTAGTATCAAGTCGTGGAATATCTGTTGACCCGGCAAAGATTGAAGCTATTCAAAGCTGGGAGCAACCTAAATCAGTGACCGAAGTACGTAGCTTTCTCGGTTTAGCTGGTTATTATCGGAGATTCGTGGAAGGATTTTCTCGAATCGCTACTCCATTAACTCAGCTGACTCGGAAAGATACAAAGTTCGGTTGGAGCGAAGAATGTGAGCAGAGTTTTCAAGAACTCAAGAGGAGACTCATTTCAGCACCTGTTCTAACAATACCATCTGGCTCGGAGGGATTTGTCATCTACAGTGATGCTTCGAGCAAAGGGTTGGGATGCGTTCTCATGCAACATGGAAAAGTCATAGCCTATGCATCAAGACAACTCAAGGAATATGAGAGGAATTATCCTACTCATGATCTAGAGTTGGCAGCTGTTGTCTTTGCACTTAAAATTTGGAGGCATTACTTGTATGGGGAGAAGGTGGAGATCTTTACGGATCATAAAAGCCTCAAATATTTCTTCACTCAAAAGGAACTCAACATGCGACAACGACGTTGGCTTGAACTGTTGAAAGATTATGATCATACCATTCAATACCATCCTGGAAAAGCGAACGTGGTAGCTGACGCATTGAGTAGAAGATCATATGCAAGTACGAGTGCGATATTGTCAACACAAAGGCCCATTTTGTGTGATTTGCAAAGGATGGAGATAGAGTTAAAGACTCCAGGGACCCATGTGATGATGGCGAATATACGAGTAGAACCGACTTTAATCGATAAAGTTAAAGCTGCTCAAGCTACAGACCTGGAGCTGATGCGTATGAGGAAGAAAGTGCAAGAAGGTGCTATGCCGGAAGCAAGAATCGATGAAGAAGGAATACTTCGAGTCAACTCCAGACTTTGTGTTCCTAACAACCCTGATTTAAAGTATGAAATCATGATGGAGGCGCACAACACACCGTTTGCAATCCATCCTGGAAGTACCAAAATGTATCATGATCTTCGTCATACATTTTGGTGGAGCAATATGAAGAGAGAGATAGCGTTGTTTATCTCAAGGTGTCTAACTTGTCAACGAGTCAAAGCGGAGCATCAAGTACCAAAAGGTCCATTGCAACCACTTGAAATTCCAGAATGGAAGTGGGAGCACATTACCATGGATTTCGTTACCGGTCTTCCTAAGGTTTCTCAAGGTATTGATGCGATTTGGGTCATTGTTGATAGATTGACCAAGTCTGCTCATTTCTTACCGATACGAGAAACTTATACACTTGAACGTCTTGCTCGTATGTACATAAACGAGATTGTAAGACTGCATGGTATGCCAGTATCCATAGTTTCTGATCGAGACCCAAGATTCACTTCACGATTTTGGGTTAGTTTACAAAAAGCTATGGGCACAGATTTACGATTTAGTTCAGCATATCATCCTCAGACGGACGGACAATCAGAGAGGACTATTCAAACTCTAGAAGATTTATTAAGACTCTGTGTCTTTGACTTCAAGGGAAGTTGGGACAAGTTCTTACCATTGGTGGAGTTTTCCTACAACAACAGTTATCAAGCAAGTATTGGCATGGCTCCATTCGAAGCATTGTATGGAAGAAAATGTCGTTCTCCAGTATGCTGGGATGAGGTGGGTGAAGCAACGTTGTTGGGACCGGAGTTGGTACGTATGACTACAGAAAAGATTCAAACGATCCGACAACGTATAAAAACCTCACAAGATCGACAAAAGAGTTATGCTGATCTTCATCGAAAGGACGTGGAATTTGATGTAGGAGATCATGTGTTCTTACGTGTTGCTCCATGGAAAGGAGTTACGAGATTTGGAAAGAGAGGAAAGCTCAATCCTCGATTCATCGGTCCATTTTTAATCCTCGATCGAGTAGGAACTGTGGCTTATAGACTCGCTTTACCGCCAAGTATGTCTCGTGTTCATAACGTTTTTCACATATCCATGTTACGCAAATATGTGGAAGACCCGAACCACATTATTGAGTTAGAACCGGACGAAATAGCGGAGGATTTGACGTATGAAGAAGTTCCTGTTCAAATCTTGGATAAGAAGGAACATATTCTACGCTCCAAGGTTATACCTCAAGTCAAAGTTTTGTGGAGAAACCACGATGTTGAGGAAATGACTTGGGAGTTAGAATCTGAAATGAAATCAAGGTATCCTTACCTCTTCGACATACCAGGTACGTACCCTAATTTCGAGGGCGAAATTTCATAAGAAGGGGAGGTTGTAAGACCCCAACTTTTATAAATAAAGATGAATTTTCTATAAATATCATTTTTGAATATTATGGAGTTAATTTGATATAATGTTATAGTTGTGGGTAATATTTATAAATTTTGCAAAGTACGCAAGTTGTTATATAATATTCGATTGGTCGGGAAATATTCGTTTTAACAGGGAATATTCGTACAACGACACAATCATTGGTGGACCCCACAACGGAATTATTGTCGGATTGAGAAAACGACAAAAATATTTTATTAAAAATAACGGCGGAAGTTTTACCATTGTTACTGTTGAACTACTCGGTAGTAAAAGTACAGTAATACGTGTGGTTGCATAGTAGCACACGGTATTGATTATTAATGCTTATGTGAGAAGTCACTCAGTTGATTCAATTATTGTCAGTTAATAATATGAATTATTTAGCGATAATGACGTTTTGTTTTATTCGTATTATTAACGTAATAAAACAGAAACATCTTTTTATATAAAACAGAATACTTTATTAAAGTTATTCTATAAATAGAATATATTATATTTTATTTAAAAGATTTTTCTTTAAATATGGACCGTCAGATTAAAGTAATCAATCTGGACCGTTCATGGATTAGTTACTATGCATTCTATTTTTCTATAAATAGCAGCTCATTCCTTCATTATTTCTTACGAATTCACTGAACTCTAGAGAGAGAAACTATAGAGAGAGAGAAGAAGAGTATTCTGCTACTTAACTACTTCCTTACTTCAGCTCTTCTTTAAAACGGTAAGGGGTGTTATTCTTTCTTATTCATGAAGAGAACTGTTGTTATTCCATTTTTTATTATTCTGTTGGAATAACCTGTATACGCGGTCTACCCTATACTTGGTGACATTCTCTATTATTCTGTTGGAACATCCTGTCTGTGTGTTTTACACCGGACCTGGTTCCGTTTTTTTATTATTCTGTTGGAACATCCTGTCTGTGTGTTTTACACCGGACCTGGTTCCGTTTTTATTATTATTCTGTTGGAACATCCTGTCTGTGTGTTTTACACCGGACCTGGTTCCGTCTTATTATTATTCTGTCGGAATATCCTGTCTGTGTGTTTTACGCCGGACCTGGTTCCATTATTTATTATTCTGTTGGAATAACCTGTCTGTGCGGTCTATCGCATGCATGGTGATTTCTTTTGTTATTCCATTCTTTATTATACTCAGTTGGTTAAGTTTTGACTTCTATACTCCATGAAATTTGTGGAATATCCTTGATATTTGCGCTTCATCTAGTATCTTTTCATGAAAATATTCTCCTGATCATTCTTGAATTTTACTCCACAAAGTAGTATCATGTTGACAATTTGGACGTTGTTAATTCTTGGATAAATTAATTCTTGAACTTGTTTTATTGAATTCTTATATCATTGTCATCATCCTCATGTTTATAAAATGTTGAAAGTCATCTGTGGCCTGTAGTGCATAGATGGACTTGGTATGATTATGACCAGGGATTATTCGGTGTAATCATGACCGTAATGTTACAAATGATGTGGTAAAAGTCCTCATTGGCCCGTAGTGCATTGATGGACAGTTGTTGGCATGATCATGACCATTAATGAATATACGAATATCCTTGGCCGTAGTGCAGGGGTGATTCGATGATGTGAATTATTTTATTAAGCTGAGTCTCAGCGATCACAGTGTTGGAAAATCTTTTAAATCATAAAAGATAGTAGAGTTTATTTTCTACTTGACTCTTTTAATGGATTGCTTGTTCCGCTACAGTTAAACTTGATGTCTATTATATTTTATCAGTTTAACATTGTTGAAGGCTAATGATAATTTATTCTGCATTATCTTAGTCATAATATTTCTTACTGGGCTAGTTGAGCTCACCCTTTCTTTCACTGTTCTCTTCAGGAAATGAGAACGTAGCTGGGGCAAGTCGGGGAACGGAGTGATGGTCCGAATGATAGTATTAGTTAGTAGTCCTCACTATTCTATGTAATGGTGTGTTAATAAATGTAATGAGGACTCCTTTTGAGTATGAATACTCTCTAGAAGATAATATTTGTATTCAAACTCACAGTTTATGTTTTGTCGTATTGTACACGACAGTTGTATTAGTAAGTTGTATTTGTATTCTGTACTATGTATCTGACGACCCAAGATGGGTGATGTATACCTAATTTTGGGGGGCGTGGGCGTCAATGCAACCTGATGGCTTTACCTGCTACTATTCCCACCCACCACATTTGAATAAAAATTCTCAGCACATTTCTTCACCAACCAAGAGTGGGGCCCACCAATTCTAGAATTTTCCACCAAAAATGATAAATTCCTGAACTTCAATAATTTCTGAACCAGTCATCTCGTAAAATTCATAACAAATCATACATTTATTTTTAACGTTTCAAAATTTGTGGCATATACTCACTTATATATGTATAACATATCCAAAAATTACCACGATCCAACGGTCGGATTTAAAATTATAACCCTCGCAAAATATCTCAAAAATCCTATTTTGATTTTCAATACCTCGTTCCGACAAATAAGAATAAAAACACCTCAACATTAACTCCTTCATTTTTAACACAAAAATATATCCCTCATTTATATCCACATAAAATAAATATTTCCTTATCATATGAATCAATAATTAATTAGTCACAAATAATATTACAGAATCACATTTATGACAATCAGGCCGTTCCCAAGAAAGAGGGGGCTTTCCAATAAGGATTTCTCCTTACTGGCGCGCAATTAGATGACCAAACCTCTCCTTAGACAGAACTTTCTAGACATTGCCAATAATGTTATCTAATAATATTATTCAAATAATATGAATTATTGATCTGATAATGGAAAATACTGTGCATCAACAATTATTAAAACAACAATAATATAAAATTTCAACGTAACAATTATTGAATCAATAAAATAAAATATTGAACAGTAATTACTGTAACAATTATTGAGTAGTGCCTTCTTACGTAAGAATTAATAATTTCAAAAATACTATGCAATACCGTGTGCTACTGTGTAATAACGCGTATTACTGTATTTTAACCACTGGGTATTCCAACAGTGTTAACGGTAACAACTACGCCGTTATTTGTAAAAACTCAAATTTGTCGTTTTCTTTACCCGACAGTTATTCTGTTATGGGGCCAACAAATGGCTGCGCCATCGTACGAATATTCCCCGACAGAAAGAATATTCTACGACCAAACGAATATTCCCCGACAACAATGAATATTTTATAACCACTTGTGTATTTTGAAAAAAAATTCATATATCACCCTTAACTTTAACATTTATCAATTTACCATTTACTAAATAGTAATTATAAAAAAAATTGAATACTTTTATTTCATAAAATTCGGGGTCTTACATCTACGATCTTCATCCTTAGACAGATTTTCGAAGGCTTGGAGAATCTGAATAATCGTTGAGTTCCAATCATTGGTTGAGGATGAAGGAATGTCAGATAGTAGTGCTTGAGCATAAGGAGGCCTCTGATTTTGGGCTTGAACATCATCAGCAGTAGAGTGAACAGACTCTACGATCAGCTCCTTGGTCATGACTCTTTGTCCTTCAGAATCCACTCTACGATCGTAGGGGATGTAGAGATTTCCAGCATGTCGATAGACCTTGAAGCGAGGCTGGTTTGTGATCATTTTTGTAGCATAACTTTTCACCCTTAGGAAGTTTTGAGCTACCAGCTCCAGACTTGGAAACTGCTTGTAACACCAACTGAAGTAGCTTCCATCTCTTTCAGTGTGGGCCTTTAGCCATGGCATCCACTGGAAGAACCATCTCATTAGCATTTCATCAGGATTGTAGAGAATGGTTGTGCAGTTCATTTCCATGTTGTTCCAGTTTTTAAACACCTCAAACGCAGTCATCTGTACTACCTTGAGATGTTCATTTCCATGACTTACCCATCTTTCAGGTGGTGTCTCTGATGGTTCATTTGGGACTTCTACCACTATTCTTCTTGTGAATTTTGCTGGAGGGAGGACAGGGTAAAATTCTAGTTCTTCTGATTCTTGATTGTCAGAATTTGAATCATTCTTCATTACTCCTCTCTCGTAGTCTGAACCATCCTGATCATTTCCAGTAGAGGGACCTTCTTGCTGCATTTCATTTTCTTCAATGCTGGCTTCTCCTTCAGCACTTTCTCCCTGGATACAGACTCATCATCACTCAATTCAATGATGGCATTTGATTGACCACTACTCTTTTTGGAGGCAAACTTGGCTTGCAGTCTGTAGCTTTTCCTTCTTCTTGGAGGTTCAGCTTTGGGAGAGTCAGACTCTTCTTCTTCTTCAGACTCTGACTCCTTTGGTTCAACAGACAGATTTCTTTGTGGTTCAGCACTGGCAGGGGTAGATCCTTCTTTTTTGGACTCATCACCTTCTGAGTCAGCATGGGGGCTATCTGGATTGGAGATGACAAGTTCTTCTTCTTCAGGCACAACATTATCTGACCTATCATCTTGGGTCATTGGGGCAGTTGCACTTAGAGATTGAGTTTGGTCACCTTGAATCTCTTCTTCATTCACAGAGTGACTGCTTTAAGGATTAGTCATGGGGCTTGAGCATTCTTCTTTTTCAGCAGATGCTGTAATTTCTTCCATCACATCAGTTTCATTTTCATTGCTGGATGTTGTCTGTGGAGACTGGGCCTTGACATCTATTTCTTTTTCTTCTGCTGACTCTACGTCCCTCTCTTCAGCAGATGTACTGTTTTGGGAAGCTGAGGCTGGTTTGTCTTCCACCTTAGCTTTCTTGCTGACTGGCCCTTGAAGCAACCTGCTGCTTCTCCTCTTTGTTGTTTCAGCAGTTAGGACTTTTTCTTCTTTATCCTTGTCCTTTGAGGAGACTCTTCTTGATAAGGTTTAAGCTTTCTTCACACTACCGGCACTTTTCACACTTCTGGATTTCTTCTTGGCTGGTGTGATTTCTGCTGGTTCAGAGTCATCAGACTCAGAGATCTCTGCCTCTTCTGTTTTCCTCTTATATGCATAGGGTCTGTTGCTGCTCCCAGCTGTCAGCCTTTTGTTCTCCCTAGGATTTTTCTTCCAGTTCAAAAATAATTGTGGAGACATCACTTTGTGCACATTCAAAGTTTCTCCCTCATCATCCTTGATTTTCCCTCCTAGCTTCTTCTTCAGTACAATACTCAGCAGCCTACCATGAAACACCTTGGTCAGGGGTTTTTCAGTGGACTTCTTCTTCTCAGCCTTTTCTACCCACTTGGAGATTTGATCGAACAAGATAGCTCCAAAGTCGATTTGTTTCTTCAGAACTATTGCTGACATTATTTTCAACTGTTGGTCAATCACTGTGCCATATGTAGTGTTCTTGCACAGTATGCATTTTCCAACTATTTCAGCAAGGAACTCATACTCTTCAGAAAACTCCTTCTTCATGTCTTTAAGATTAGGGTTTCTTTGGTACCCCATAACCTCATTCGCTTGTTCAGAATTGACATTATCAAGGTTCTTCAGCCCTTGGTTAGGAAAACCTAGGCACTGATTGAGGTCAAAAGATTTTAACTTCAAAGACTGACCTTTAACCTTGGTAGTAAGGGTTTCGGAGTTGATGGAGGCGTTTGAGTAGGACTCTTTAACCAGGTCGATGTAGACTCGAGTATTTGCCTCAAGGCATTCTGAGAATCCAGCTTTCTGCACAAGCTCGAGAATGTCCCTGAACTTCTTTTCAGATTTCTCAAACGATTTGGTTCCGAGCTGAATGCCCGTGATTACTTGCCAGTTTTCCATTTTAGTAGTTCGAAGAATGTGAGTATCTGATTTAGAGATGTTTATAAGAGATGGCTAATTGTGATTTGGTGGCTCTTGAGAGGATTCTAGGGTTTTTGAAAATAGGAGGGAGAAAGGTTCGATAGCTTTTTGGTAACTGTCTACAGATTTAAAATTGTCTTTAAGGCAGTTCCTTCTAACTCTGCATACTCAGTGATGTGACAACTGTCCATTGGTTGCGCGTTGCCCAGTAATGAGCTGTAACTCTCTATAACTTTTCAGTTAGATATTTCCTTTTAGAAGAGTAGACGTTTAATTGATGTGGCTTTGACCGTCGACCTTTTGACTCGTAGAGTAGCATGGTAAGGCAACTATGGACTCTACGATTTCCTTTGTTGACTCAACGATCAACTTCTGAGAGATGCTGCCGTGGATGGCTTTGACTTCTATCCTCATTTTGATGCAGCATAGTTTGATCACTGATGTACTCGAACTTATCTCCTCATTTTGAATGGCTGATCAATTGTCTCATTTTTCAATCTCTTTGTGGACTGAAATACTCCTTGGTAGAACTACGATCGTCGAGTTGTCTTCTACGATCGTTGAGATTGCACTGCGATCGTGGAGTTCTCTTTAGCCTCGACTCTCCGATCATTGACTGACTTGGTCCTTGAGATAATTTTGATCAAGCAATTCTTCTAGGACAAGGTAGCTCGGGAAGGGCCAACCTCTTAGAGTGAGCTAAGGATCAGGTTTGTCCCTGAGGCGCTTTCTAGATGAACTACTATAGAATTGATTTGCAATGACATCTCTTTCGACTTTTTCTAGTGGGGAGATCCTCTACCAACTTTAGACAATTACATTGCTAAAATCGTGGTGTCCTCCTGTTCTTACACTACGATCATATGGTTGATCGTAGGCACTTCACGATATTAGGTTGGATGGCTGAGAGGTTATCAGTAGTACGTTTTGAGACGTTCCTACTGACTATGGATCTACATTTGGTTCATCAGCCATAAAGTTTTGGGACTTTGTAGCTGATACATCTCTTTGTATTGTAGATTTAGAAATGAGTATTTTCAGAACTGATCACTCTACGATTATTTGACAGCACTACAAATGTAGTCTTCTTTGACAGTCTTGTGTTGGTGAAGTTCTGCTTTCATAATGAACTCCTCTTGACTTAAGCTCAATGATCCTCTGTTGTGAGCTCCCTTGAGGATTCTTTTCATATAGCATGCCTTTATTGATTTGAGCATATAGGACCTTCTTCACCTTCGGTTGCATGGCCCGCTCCCATATACAGATTAGTAGCCATGTGAGCTCCATTCTGGTTAGCTCAAAGGGTCTTTGAGGATAGGCTTGGACATATAGGAATTCTTTCAAAATCATTTCTGCACAGTCCTTAGCCTTCTGCTGGATGAGTCTTCTTGACTGAAGTCTTCTGCTTTAGCATTCCTTAGTGAGGTCAGACTGACCAAGTGCCTACAGGTTTATATATATTTCTATTTTTGGTACCCACAATTAAATGGGTCCTGCTAGGTTAGTTTTCTAAACCCCTGTTCCTCTTATTTGGATAATCATCATATTTATCACCAACAGACATATTCATGCATGCAGATATCTTAAGATAATACATTTTGAGATGCATGATGGTGAGTGTGTGTATGATTTGACATTAAATAACACACTCATTATCTATGATGGATTCATCATTTACTGGGTTATGTTCACAATGTTTAAGAGTTCACAGAGTGAGGATCAACTCTACGATTTAGGAGTATCTAGTTGATTCATTGAGGTGATCAGTTTCTACGAATCAGCAAGATCCTCTTGCAGAACTGATCATACTCTGTGTGTTGTCAAACACTTAGAACATAGGCTTGTACGTACATACTAACTCACCAGCAAAGACTACTTCACATAAAATTTATTAGGCCTGTGATGCTCTTGTGTCCCATTTCAGATTTCCTTCAAGATATCATCTTCAACCTAAAACTTAGATGGAGAGAAAGTTTATAGTCATTTGAGTTTCCATCCTCAGGTTACTTTCTCTCTTCACCTTTTTAGGTAGATTATGACTTCTTAACAGAATACTGTTATGGTTCATAAGACGGTGTTTTTATGATGAACACATGTAATGGTGAGGAACCGTACCTTTTTACTGTCAGTCTCTTAACAGTCATTTATCTTAGATATACTGAGTTTAGGAATTGATGTGCATAGCTTTACATTTTTCTCCTGACAGCTTGTTGCTCTTATTGTCCTTCAATCAATAACTCATGGTCTTGAAGATGTAGGCCAAGAGAATCTCAACATTGAGATCTTTGACATCCTTCGGTTTACAAAGTTTGCACCCAGCTGCTGGTTGGCCAGACATAAGTTTGAGAAGATCTTCTTTCTTCTTTTGATAAGCATTTCTTAGCATGTATGGCCTCTTCATCTTTCAGACTGGTGGATGCCTGATTCTTTATTATTGATGACTCTTAAGCTCTCTCGTATGGTCTTCAGACTACAAGATTGACTGCAGGCTGGGATTGGTCTTGTTGATGTGACAATCGAGAGCATGGACCAATCTAAACAACTTCAGGTGTATATACACATTTACCTATACACAATATTTCCAACGTGTGAGCTCATCTGCATATAACAAGTTACTTACTTCTAAACTAAGTTTAGAACAATGTTAGTGCCTGGGATCAGACTCAAAGCGATTAGCTTTTGAATATAGCATGAGAACCTGCTCTGATAACAATTGTTAGTTCCCAGAGGGCACAATAGATCTAGAAGGGGGGGTTGAATAGATCCTTTTTATTTTCAAATACTTTTCTTGTTTATTTTGCATTGCTATTAAATTAGCATATGACAAACATAGAATCTTTTCAAGCACAGCAGAATAAGTAAAAGATCCCCTTCATTGATATATTCATAATCATACATACATTGTTCGTAGAGTTAGTTTAGTTGTAAGCAGTTAAAACATACATAGCAGTTATAGCAGTTATAGTGCATAATGTAAATGACATAATGTAAAAGACACAAGGGGTTTTAAGTGGTTCAGAGACTCAAGCTCCTAATCCACTCTTCTGCTTTCAACTAGCAGGATTTCCACTAAGGAAGGGCAGCACCCTGAATCACTAAGATTCCTTCAAGACCAGCAGCCTTGGGACTTCAGTTCACTAAGAACTCTTCAAGGCCAGCAGCCTTGGGACTCCTCTAGTTCCCAAGGAACTCTTCAAGCCCAGCAGGCTTGGAACTTCATTTAGTCCCTTCGGACAAAGACCCCTCAGGCCCTGGCTGTTGTTTGTTTTTTTGTTTGTTGTTGTTGTTGGAGACGGTGCTGAGCTGTTAAGATGTCTTCATGCTCTGAACATTTTCTATACTTAGCAGCTTGGCTTGGTCTCCTTGAAGTGCAGCTGAGTGTTGCATGATGCTCAGTTTATTTGGTTACTCAACCACTTCAGATGACCCCTTTATGAACTGCCTTGAAGATCCTTCTCCTTGGCACTTGATGGTTGCACATAATAGGCTTCTAAGATGACTGTAAGCTCTTCTATTAGGTACTTAGAAGCTTTCTCATGTTGACAGATCTCGAGTTGACAGAGGTGGACTGCTGATGTGACATGTCATACTTAATCTGACATTGCAGTCTACTGTTTCACCTACCCGTCAGAGTTGTCACTTTAATGTCTTGGGCAGGTTGAAGACTTTATTATCTCCTTCTGATTTCTCGATCAGAGGTTGTCCTTTTGCATCGATGCTCTCCATAAGCTTTTGTCCGAATACCCTTCAGATTGAACCGTTGTCAATGCTTCAGTCTTCGGGTGTTCGAAATCTATGATTCTGATGCACATCTTTGAGGACCTAATCGTAGTGTCTTGTTGAGTGTTTCTCATTGACTAGTAGAGTTAACACTACGATCTTGAAGAGTGTTGATTGGATTCTTCAATGTAGAACACCCACTACTACAAAACAGTAAATAGACAACGCGGAAAAAACGTTGTGGTTTCAGTCGAAAAAACGTCGTGGTTAAGGGTGTCATCTATTTGACACCCTTACACAACGTTTTAAAAACGTTGTAGTTAAGCACAATACACAACGTTTTTTAGGAAAAAAAACGTTGTAGATTTGTTTTTCAAAAATTAACAGATGCTTAAAAACGTTGTAGTAGGTATGATTCCACAACGTTTTTTGGATAAAAAACGTTGTTGTTTAGTATATCAGACAACGTTTTCTAAATGTTGTAGATAAAGAAAAAAAAAGAAAAAAAAGGATGTGATTCACCTATATTACCAACACACCTGCAATATGCTAAATGTCATAATATATAGCCAAAATGTATCAACCATTCAAAATACATCCCAATAATACCATTCGTTTACAGTTTCAAATTACTAAATCCACAAAATATATACCAAACTATCTATATATACATCTCAAATTCACTTTTCAATCCACAAAATAAACCAAACTATATGACTGTAACAAGAAAACATACACTGTGTAACATACAATTATCAGATTATTACATACAATTTCTAACTTATCAGATTATTACATGCACTGTGATGGAAATTGCTTCCTCAGCCTTCCTTGCAGAGCTGCAAGCTCATCTTTATCCTTTAGAACCTGAAAATGGATTGGATAAGCAAGATGCATAAATTTAAGTGAACACCAAATATGAACCATATATAGAAACTCTAGCATCTTAGCTAGTCAGTAGCCATCTCAAATCAGCTTTAAAATCTACATTAACAACCTGAATTAAAATTTAGAGGAAGAGAGTTCATACACTAATCCGAGTCATTTTGCTACTGATCATTGTGGTCGGAATGTAAATCATTCAGGCGATTCTTAAAGAAGGGGATAGATACAGTGAACATCTTTCACTAAATAAGGAGAAATGTTTTAAAGCTGAACCATACAATACATGAATATGCACATATGCACACACACGCGCACACATATATACATATATATTATTGATGTAGTGACAGGGTTGATTCAAAGTTAATCTTAGGGCCTTTTATGTTGTCTATGAATATCTCACGCCTATTGATGAACTATCTGATACTGCACTTTTCAAGGAAAAAAGTTCTGAAAGATTTTGATACCTGATAAGAATGAAAAAGGAACATAGGTATACCATTCACTTAAATTACGTTTTGTTTTTATTAAATATAAATGCATCCAGAGGGTGGTTATTGCAGAACATGTTCTCCATATAATATGCTTTTCTCAACAATTCTCTACAGAAAAGCACCAATTTAAAGAAACATGAATGCATGAAACATCATATCTGGAATATATTAGTACCTCAATCTTTTCCCAATGTTCATATGCAGAATACTGATCCCATATCTCCCGACTTTGTCAACTACTTTATAAGAGACTGAAAGCTACCCATGAGAATATATCATCCTCTGCCAAGCTTGATGCAGGATTCATGGGGCTCTTACTAGAAGCCGTCCATCTCTGCTCTATTGGTTCAGGGGCAGGTATATGTTCCTTCTCTATGAGCTGCATCACTTTTTCTATATATTCAATATCTTTCATGTTAGGCTTTGCTAAGGTTCCAGCAGGAAAACAGATCTCTGAGACCCACTGCTGGCCACCACAATCAAAGCCCAGAATTTCATCACTCCAGCCTAATCGATATCCCTCTGACCGCCTCCAAAACTCGGCCTCGGCTTGATTAACCTTTATGACATGGTCTTTGTTGAGAGGATTAAGCGCAAGTAGCTTATCTATCAACTCCGTAAATGAAAGCTCGTTTATGTCTGGTTCATTGTCATTTGACGATTTTGAAACCACTTCTTCACCTCTGTAAATAAATTATGATTCGTTAAAATACAATCATATTTCAAGCCTATCATTTTACTCAAGAAATTAATGAAGTGGCATTTTAATAAAGGCAGAACAATAGAGAAGTATAGGTGGAAAAACATGGGAAAACATAAAGCAAACGAAAACAGTTTAACATTGGCTACTTATAAAATATCTTTCACAGCAGCTTATATCTATAATTACAACTTTTTTCTCACCAAAAACCAGAATTAGGGGAAAAAGGAAAGAACCAGAAAAAATATTAACAAGTAATTTACCAGAGTAACCGACTAAATATAACGTAAAAATAACACAATACAGCATAGATCAATGATGATAAGTTCCCTTCCATATGCGCCATGTTCAATAAAGCACTACTAATGGCTAAAAATTAGATGATATGAATAATAACACTTACCTGTACTTCTTCAGTGATTCCTGGTAGAGATCTCGGATTTGTTGCATAGCTTCATCCTTGCTATATTTTGGTTTGAACTTTGGCATGCCTTTCCATTTTGACAAAGGATTACACCTCACTACCACAACAGTGTCAATATATGGAATGTTAGAAAATCTACATTAACATCATAGTGTGTGTGGCAAATCAGATTATTACATCACCATTCAGAAACTTGAGGTGAGCAATGACAGTATCTTTCATCATTACCTTAACATTTTCTTCTCTTTCTTTGAATCTGTCAATCAACTTTGGACAAGCCTGCTCTGTAGGGTCCTGTAGTTGAATAGGACTAAAACTTTATTTTTTTAATAAATAGTTCAATTCTTTTAAAGAATAGAACACTAAGAATACAAAATGAAGCTTCATAAATAGAAATAAAGAAAAGGAAGTGCACAAATATACCTTGTCAATAAATGCAGGTCCAATAATTGAGTTCACATTCTCCACGGCATGTATCATTGAAAAACATATGCAGTTCAGATGGCTGCTACCAAGCCATCACATAAATTACCCAAGAGATATTGGTTGGTGTCATTTGCAATATCCCCAGAGATATTGGTTGGTGTCACATATCCCAGCACATTACCCCTAGTACTTTTTCCAACATATCCTCGTTGAGAATCAAAGGTAAAGTAACCTTGAATTCGTTTGATATCTCATGATTGTCACCTATTGGAATTAGCCAGTATTGTAAAAGAATAAAGTAAATTAACATTAGCAAGGGGAAGAGTCAGCCCTGTATGCCTTTTACAGCTAGTAGTACTAGACATGATCGATGAAAGAAAAACAAAATATGAATCATATCATAGACTTAAGAGAAATATGAGTAAAAAGCAATGCTGACAGACTGCATTTATAGATCACAAATAGGACAAAAGCCTATTGAATCAAGTTAGTGAACTAACAATTAAGTTCCACATAAATGTAACACCAACACAGAACCTGTGGTTCTGAAAATTGCAATTAAAAAGTCATATCAAGTCTTAAGAAGACCTGGACCATAGAAGTTGACTAGATAGATGTGTATAGATCAACGATAACAATTAAAAATAACAAGAGACTTTCTACATAGAAACCTACAAATATATAACACATCATCACCTGTAATAGCAGTAACCTTGGCCACATACTAATGGTTTAACTACACTACCTTATATTTCTCTTGAATTTCTCGAATTGAAACAGAGAATTCAGTCATTGCCCAGCTCAGGGTGTTAAATAGGCGATCGAGAAAAACTGATAATAATTCTTCATCCTGGATGCAAGCCTCCCGCAGAAATGTCTTTCAAAATCAAAACCCAAAAGCATAAATATTAAGCATCAGAATCACTAGGGGAATAAATTGGATCAAGAAAAGAAGAAGGGTAAGAAGCGACAACAAGGATCATCAATTCACCTGAAAAATAACTGATGACGTTGAAGATTCTCCATGATTAGAAGAACCAAAGCCAGAACCCTTGCACGTTGAAGATTCTCCATCATTGTTATTACTTGATACAGAAGATGATCCTCAGCTTTATTCAAAAGGTGTTTGAAAAGCAACAAACTATTTTTCAAATAACATATTCCTCCTATGACCCAACTCATGAAGCTTCACTTAAAAAAATGATTTCAGTTTTTCACATTTTTGTATGGCTCGTGAATCACCAACTGCACAGTAGATATAATTTCAAACACAGGCACATGGTGTCACACCATTGACCAGCACCAACATCTCTTAGATAAATGAACATATACTCCTTAAAAATCTGAATGATGAGATTATGTCTTCTCTTTCATATCTCTCACTTTATAAGTTAACCACTCTTTTTGTTGCTTGCCTCTCATTAAAGGTCAACCGCCAACAATGGACTCTTCAAGAAGCATAACAAATCATGCGTCTTCATATGTAGAGTGTAACTCCATATAATACCACCTCCCTGAACTCACTATTAATAGTAAACTTATAATATTTCTAGGAAATGAACATAACAAAGGTTATCAAGGTACTGACTTCTACCAAAACAAAACTGAAAAGCATTCATTCAGAATATAGTGGAGTAAATAAACTACTAAATTTGCACCGTTCTTATAGAAAATGATAGCAGAGGTTCTCCAACAATGTGTTACCACCCCAATGGATAGATCTTATAGTTTTTATGATATTACTAACCTCTACCTATCATCAACATATCCTCACAACTCTTGAAACTAATGAAGGACGTTGAAGGATGTCCAAAATTTTACATCAAGAGCACTAGAAACGACAGCAGCTCGTCTATAATTAGCTCGGCCAGTCCCCACTGCTGTCAGCTTACCTACTAACATCTCTTTCATGTCATAATTCACAAAACTTATCATTCACCTAAAGAATGACTACCACCATATTAACTACACAAATGGCTTTGTCATGTAAACAATTTTAGCAATGGTGTATTTTCACATTTTACTAGTTTGTTACTCAAAACTACATTATTGTGGGCGGTTTCCACAGTACACTTTTTATATATATAAAAAATATGCATCATTACATTTTTATGTCATTTTCTAGTTCTATACAATTTTATCACTTACATGCCCCTTATCAAGAAAGAAATCATAAATACAATTTAGCAATATTAAAGAGGGACATAATATCATTTCTATTCATTAAAGTGAATACAACATACATATACGCACAAAGTATAACCATTAAGCTTACGTTAATTCCAGTGCTATACGAAAATGATCACATTCGTCTACCAGTATCAAGAGCACTTTTAAAAAGAAAAGGATCTCATTTTCTACAACACAGTCTATATGCTTTCTACAGAGTAACCTGCACCCAAATTCGAACAATAATTGTTAAGAGGGGATAAAAATCAAAACTTTAAACAATAATTTGAGATAAGAAATAGGGGGAGGAATCAAACCCCAAAATATCAGGTCGGTTACGCGCAAAAGCTAAGCAAGAACTAGATGAATCAAATCTAAACTCACACGACAAATGGTGATGATATCCATCATCGTCGTACTCTTTAGTGCCGCCTCTCTTTCCCTTTCTCTATCCCTCTTCATCATCTTCTTCTTCAGGCTCTTCTTCCTCCGCTTGTCGCGCTGCTTCGGCTTTGGATTGCAGGTCTGCGAGGTAGGATTCGACAACTTTCCTAACGAATTGCTTGCGCTCCGGTGGGGAGAGGTCGAGCCCCAGATTAAATTTCAGAAAGGAAAAAAGAGGTCGAGCACTAGCTTAAGTTTTTATTTAATCGCCTTTTTTTTAGCTCCGTATTTTTTTTCATACACAACGTTTTTTAAAAAAAATGTTATCTAATTAAAACCAAAAAAATACCCTTTTAAATAGATAACGTTTTTGCACATATATCTACAACGTTTTTTTAAAAAACGTTGTAAAAAAATTACCACAACGTTTTTATAAAAAACGTTGTGGTTTAAGTGTTGTCTATTTAGTATTTTGTAGTAGTCCTCTTCCTTGTATTGTGCAGTGCTTCAATACTTCTGTTTGCTTCGACTGTTCTCAGAGACTGATGGCCTAATTTCTTGCTCTGGTCCCCTTCTGAATATCAAGACACTTCAGATTTGTGGCGCGTCCAGCTTGCTTTCTCCTTGTGATCTCTCGTTCACTTATTATCAATGAACTGACCCTGCACTTAAGCACTTTAGCCTTGCTCTTCAGAGGCTAACCAGTATCTCGGTTCACCTTCCATCAGTTCCTTCTTTGTTTGGCTAACACTACGATCTTGGTTGCTTTCAAGATCGTTGTCTTCTGTTCACTTGATATCTACTGCATTTGCTGACTTTCCTTAGTCAGCTTCTGAAGTCTTCTTTGGATCTCCTCGTGGAAGACTTCATCACAAATGGCCTTACAACTCAATCTTGATGCTGATTGGGTTGGTGCTTAGATCTTCTGCTAGCCTACATGTCATTCGTTGAGTGCTTTCTAGTTCCCTTAAGGTGGAATGCATCTTTGCAGTGCCAACCAGATGTGACGCCCCCAAAATTAGGTATACATCACCCATCTTGAGTCGTCAGATACATAGTACAGAATACAAATACAACTTAATAATACAACTGTCGTGTACAATACGACAAAACATAAACTGTGAGTTTGAATACAAAATATTATCTTCTAGAGAGTATTCATACTCAAAAGGAGTCCTCATTATATTTATTAACACACCATTACATAGAATAGTGAGGACTACTAACTAATACTATCATTCGGACCATCACTCCGTACCCCGACTTGTCCCCGCTACGTTCTCATTTCCTGAAGAGAACAGTGAAAGAAAGGGTGAGCTCAACTAGCCCAGTAAGAAATATTATGACTAAGATAATGCAGAATAAATTATCATTAGCCTTCAACAATGTTAAACTGATATAAAATATAATAGACATCAAGTTTAACTGTAGCGGAACAAGCAATCCATTAAAAGAGTCAAGTAGAAAATAAACTCTACTATCTTTTATGATTTAAAAAGTTTTTCAACACTGTGATCGCTGAGACTCAGCTTAATAAAATAATTCACATCATCGAATCACCCCTGCACTACGGCCAAGGATATTCGTATATTCATTAATGGTCATGATCATGCCAACAACTGTCCATCAATGCACTACGGGCCAATGAGGACTTTTACCACATCATTTGTAACATTACTGTAAGACCCCGAATTTTATGAAATAAAAGTATTCAATTTTTCTTATAATTACTATTCAGTAAATGGTTTAATTGATAAATGTTAAAGTTAAGGGTGATATATGAATTTTTTTCAAAATACACAAGTGGTTATAAAATAATCATTGTTGTCGGGGAATATTCGTTTGGTCGTGGAATATTCTTTCTGTCGGAGAATATTCGTACGATAACGCAGACATTTGTGGGCCCCATAACAGAATAACTGTCGGGTGAAGAAAACGACAAAATTAAGTTTTTACAAATAACGGCGTAGTTATTACCGTTAATACTGTTGAAATACCCGGTGGTTAAAATACAGTAATACGCGTTATTGCATAGTAGCACACGGTATTGCACAGTATTTTTGAAATTATTGATTCTTACGTAAGAAGGCACTACTCAATAATTGTTACAGTAATTACTGTTCAATATTTTATTTTATTGATTCAATAATTGCTACGTTGAAATTTTATATTATTGTTGTTCAATAATTGTTGCTGCACAGTATTTCTCATTTCAGATCAATAATTCATATTATTTGAATAGTATTATTAGATAGCATTATTGGCAATGTCTAGAAAGTTCTGTCTAAGGAGAGGTTTGGTCATCTAATTGCGCGCCAGTAAGGAGAAATCCTTATTGGAAAACCCCCTCTTTCCTGAGAACGGTCTGGTTGTCATAAATATGATTCTGTAATATTATTTGTGAATAATTAATTATTGATTCAAATGATAAGAAAATATTTATTTTAGTGTGATATAAACGAGGGATATAATTTTTGTGGTTAAAAAAATGAAGGAGTTAATGTTGAGGTTTTTATCCGTATTTTTGTCGGAATGGAGGTATTAAAAATTAGGGTTTTTGAGATATTTTGTGGGGTGTTATAATATTTTTAATCCGACCGTTGGATCGTGGTAATTTTTGGATATGTTATACATATATAAGTTGAGTATATGCCCACAAATTTTGAACCGTTAAAAATGAACGTATGATTTATATGAATTTTCGAGATGACTCGGTTCAAAATTGTTGAATTTTCGGAGTTTTCATTTTGGTAGAAAATTCTAGAATTGGTGGGCCCACTTGTGGTTGGTGAAGAAATGGTGCTGAATTATATTTCAAATGTGGTGGGTGGGAATAGTAGCAGGTAAAGCCATCAGGTTGCAGGTCAAACCTACCAATTTTTTTCTATAAATAGAGGCTAAGTTAGAATTGAAAAACACACCAGAAACATAAGCTTTCTCTCTTTCTCTCTCTATATTATTGAAGCATATTTTGTGAGTATTTAGATACTTTGAGAGTTGCTATTCAGTGCAAGTTTCCTTCGGCTTTGCATACCGATCATGAAGACTGCTCTTTTGAGGTAAGGATTGTAAGGGATAGTAAGGGATTGTAAGGGATAGTAAGGGATAATAAGGGATTGTAAGGGATAGTAAGGGATATTAAGAGATTTTAAGGGTTGTTATGATTTTCAGTTTCGTAATTTTTCTGATCTTCAAAATTCTGGAAAAATTTGAAATGATATTTTGATGAGTTTTATTGATTGTGTTCCAAAAATGGTGATTTTGGATGTATAGATTAAGAGTTATGAAATTTTACGGGAAAAGATATTTTAAAAGTAAACCGCTTATATTCCTTGTGGTTAACTCCAAAATTGATGAAATTTTATTGGGAGTACATGTATATGATAGAAGTATGCTCTGTAAATTTCAGAATTTTTAGACAAAAGTACAATTTTTGACAAATGTCTAAATATTCGACTATTTTGGCCATATGAAAAATAGTAAAAGACTTTAAAAATTCTGAGAAAAATATATGTTCACTATGGACTATATTATGCTAAATCTCAGAAAAGAAATATTTTTGGAACTGATTTGGTAGTTTTCATGAAAATGATCTAGTTAGAGTAAATGAATTAAATATGTTTTGTGAAGAAAGAAAATTGGAAAATAGGATTTTATGGCTTGAGAATCCTATATGAGGTATATGCAGATTTTTGATGAGAGTTTTGGTTATTGATGATGAAATTATAAGAGCTGGCATTTTATGATGATTAAATGCATTAATTAGTAAGTGTAAACAATTAAAATAAATTGTTTATAAATTTAAGTAATGTTATTCTTTCAATATCATTATACCGAAATATTGTATGAATTTTATTGTAGAATTTCTATCTTTTGTGTCGGGGGGTTATATTCATGAGTTACGAATATTACTCTTGAGATTAAATCTATATGTTGATCATATTATTTTTATTATCATATATAACATTTTTATACCTTGATGTTGAAATTCTCTTTCACTGGAGTGTAAAATGAGGGTAGATTATTGGTATGATCATGACTAGGGTTCTCTTTGGCCTGTAGTGCAAAGTTGAATTGTGACCGGTATGATCATGACCATTGAATTTATAATTGAATATTCTAAGTGAAGTGCAAAGGTGAATTGGATCAACTGGTTATAATTATTGTTTATATAAAATTCTGAAATGATTATATATTTCTTTGAGATGAATAT